>PVIJ01018554.1:0-26045 GCA_004024925.1 Scalopus aquaticus
TTCTGGTTTTACTTGCTCAGGAGTGTTTGCGGTTCCCTAGTGTCTGAGTTGCCTTGGCTGTGACTAGATAGCTTCTGTTTTTTCTTATTATTCTTTGTTGAATTTTTGTGTTTCTCGTGGTGTGTCTCCAGTGTGTTTCCGGTTCCGAGTTTAATTAGCGAAGATGAAGGGGTGGTTTGTAGTAACAGAGAAAGAAAAGAGAAAAGAGAGGAAGGGGAAAAGAGGGAAAAAAAAAAGAAAGAAAGAAAGAAAGAAAAAACAGGGAGAGGAAAGAAAAGGGGAATGGAGATGAAGAAAAGTAGGAATGAAGGACCAAGAGAAAAAGGTA
This sequence comes from Scalopus aquaticus, assembly GCA_004024925.1. Classification (NCBI taxonomy): domain Eukaryota; kingdom Metazoa; phylum Chordata; class Mammalia; order Eulipotyphla; family Talpidae; genus Scalopus; species Scalopus aquaticus. Next base: position 329 of record PVIJ01018554.1, read on the forward strand.
AGTTAAAAGTTAAAAAAAAAAAAGAAAAGAAAAAAGGGGGGGATAATAATAATAAAATAGTAAAAAAATAAAATAAAATAATAGTAAAGAGAATAAAAGGGATAATAAGGATTTTACAGAATTTAATAAGGGGCATTGTTGTGCTTGATAGTGTGTGAATTAGCGAGGCGAAAGCATTCAGAAAAGAATCAACATGCCTACTGCTGATATAACATCTTCTTTTTACTGATGGGGAAAATGACGCCCCAGGAAGTAGAGGTGATTTGTCCATGTTCACAGTGAGTTAGTAGCTTAGGTGGGTCTCCCGATCAGGAGTGTTGTGTTTTACCATTACAGTGAGTTGATTTACATTATTGGCTGGGTAGGAAATGAATACAGACCAAGTTACATAATTTACGCAGACTGCATGGGAAATTATTCGCAGAGCCAAGATGCGTTCATTCCCTTCAAGATTCCCTTAGCCTAGGTGTTCTGGCGTGAGTAAGATTTTAGTGACTGATTGGAAGTAATGGTGATATCTGAAATTTTGCACTTTTTTTGCTTATTTATATAATTAATTTTCAAGACTGCCTGAATAGTGTTGATACTAACCCATTGTTTTGTACTTCATCCAAAGTATGCATAAGGTTCTTGTCTAGTTAATAGATAACTAAGCTTTTCTTGTGAGTAAAAGATAGTGTATTTAAGATTTTTTTATTTACATTCATAACAGGTTATTTGCTTTGGTTTAAGACTTATATACAGTAAATATGTAGTATATATGAAGTAGTAATATAGAATAGTCCTTGTGTTAATATCAGATTACAAAAGCAAACAGGTTGTATAGTATCACAGTTGTTTATGAATCTTCCTAATATAGAACTATAACTTGTAATAACTTAGTTTTGTATTCTTGGCTTTACTAATGTCTTACACAAACTAAAGAATCAGTTTTTAATGGGGCATTGCCCCCAAATGGAAGGAAATCAATTCTTGGGGGTCAAAAAATTACTTTTTATGTATAAAACACAGATTCACATATAGTCCATAAATATATATAGTATGTATGTGATATTAATATTCTAATGGGGATGGTGTGCCATGATTAGGAAAAAAAGGTGTAAAAATACCCTGGGGGACTGTGTCCTCAATTATTGGCACAAAGTTCCTACGGTAATACAATAGATTAATACTTGGTTTTAGTTTTGGCTTCTGAAATAGCTCCAGAGCAATAAAGGTAAAAGGAACATCTTTTGTTATTCCTAAGGAGCGCTTTTTTACAATCCCAGGGTTTATGTTAATTAAATGACTTTTGGAAAGCCCATAAGGGTACAGTGGGACCGGTTGCCAGAGGAGGCAACTATGTGATTTACTTTCAGTCCCATTCTTCTCTCCTCCAGAGAGGAAAGAGGGACTGGAGGTCTGGCTAATCACCAATGAATGGCCAATGATTTACTCAATCATGCCTCTATGATGGAACCTCCGTAAAAACTTTAAGCCATAAGGTGCAGAGAGTTTCCAGGCTGGTGAACACAGCAGGGCTTGGGAGGATGGGATGCCCTGATACTTACCATAAACATTTCCTCCCTCCAGCTCTTTTTTGTAATAAATTATAATCTCGTAAGTAGATCGTTTTCCTGAGTTCTATGAACTGTTCTAGTGAATTATTGACCTTGGGGAAGTGAGGTGGGCACCCCATTTTTTAGTCAGTTGGTCAGAAGCATAGTGACATTCTTGGGCTTGCACTTGATGTCTGACATAGGGGTCGGGCAACCTTGTGGGACTGAGCCCTTCACCCGCTGAGCCTGCACTAACTCTGGGCAGTTTGTATCAGAATTAATTTAAATTGTAGTTGATGTCCTCTGAGAATCAGAGAATTGCTTGGTGTGGAAAAACCCATGTATCTAATATCAAAAGTATTGGTTATGAGTAGGGAGCGAAATGTAAATTTTTCCTGTAGGTGCTGTGATGAAAATGGTTGACAAACATTGAGTTGAAGGATCTGGTGTATATATGAAGTTCTGCCTTAGAGGAAATCCCCTGATATCACTGTTTTATTGTAAAGGTCAAGCTCCTGTGCATTAAATGTGACTCCAGATGGTCCAGGAAATGAATGGTTAGGACTGCCTCTGTAATTGTGCTGTGCTTTCTACTTATCTCTATCCACATCAGTTTAGTTTGTTCACTGTATGTAAGCTTGAAAGTGACACAAGAAAAGGGATGTGGATAAAATCTCAGCTGCCTACTTGAGTTCCCCTCAATTTTAGCCAGGCTTATGACTGTGGCACCTATCACTGGGGTCTCTTATAATTTGATAATGTCCCTTTATTACCATCATGAGAGGAGAGACGTGGGTCAGTGCTTTGTGTCAAATGTAACAAATTTTAATGGTTGATTGCCAACCCCCCACACTTTTTTTGGTCTTCAATGAGATTACTTTCTCTTTCCATTTGTCTGGTATATCAAAAAGCCATGTTGCAACATACTTTATTGTCATTAGCTGATCTAAGCATCATGCATCTAGCCACAATATTAAGATACTGTGCCTTGAAACTGAGAGATTCTTGGTAAATAAGACTTTTTTTTTTTAAAGATTTATTTATGCATACAAACTGGGGTACAGGCCAGAGGCGTGAGGCGGCGAGAGGGTTCACCAGAGACAGAGTAGGGAGCAGAACGGACGGAAATACACTGCTGAGGGGAGCGGCGGTTGAGACAGGAAAGGTCTGCCGCACCACGTGGGAATCTCCCCCAGGCGGGCGTCGAACTTGGGTCACCGCTCCCGACATTTCCAAAGCGCAGCGCCCAATCGCTCTGCCACCAGGGAGGCCTAAATAAGACTTGTTTTTAAGATGAAGGGAAAGATGATGGTTAGTAGAAGCCTGGTGATTTTGCTTTGGTTTACATAGGAGGTTGTAACTTCCTGCTTCACATAGGGAGGTCGTATTGTAAGCATTGTCCTTGCTTAACCTGTCAGTCTCATGTGACTGCAAGGCTCTGATGAGTGCTCTGATGGTTTAAAAACGTTTGCACTTGTGGTTCTTGAGTGTTCAGTGCATCTTTTTACAAACATGAACACTAAGTGAAGGGCAAGGAACGGAAATTCCGTGAAGTTTCTAGTTGCTGAAGGAGGTGGGATTGGGCGAAACAAATGATAGATTTGTGATTTTGATTCCCCACTGTAAGAAATAATTGTAGAGATTGGATTTCAGAGATGCAGAGAGTTTACTTTTTAGTTTATCTATTATAGTTTGAACTCAGTGTTGCAGGTAGGTAAGGATTAAGTGGAATTTTCATAATAGAAACAAGAGTTCTTTCATATGGTAGTTCTATGTTTTCTCCTTATAAATGAAGGGAAATGATCATCTACTAATGTATGTGCCCCCGAATTTGCTTGATAATAAGATATTACAGCAGAAATTTCAGATTCTAGCTTAAGGAATCATTTACAACTGATACATAGAGAAGTGGCAGGAAATGAGTACTAAAAACACAAGGTCTATCAGGTGACCTGTTAACTGAGTAGGCCACTCTCCTGAGAAAGTAAATGGTTTTAGCCTGTAATATAGATTTTGAGAGAGAAATAAAAAAGGATGATTAAAAAGTTGAATGTTACGGAAAATACAAACAACATCAAACTAGTGAGAGGAAGGAACTGTTAATGAAGAGGGTTCTTATGAAATCTGTCTCTGACTGTGCTTAGGGAAAAGACTTGTCTCTGGGCCCCAAGTTTCCTAACCTCTAGATAGAGTAAAATTATGACATTGGAGTTTGTGGAACTCAATTCATTGAGTCACGTCAGTGAGTTGCTTTTTATCCCAGCACTTCTAATATTGTGTAACTGAAAAGTGATTTGAATAATCTGACACTTATCTGTGACTGTTATGGTCAAAAGCAAAATAAGATATAGATAAGATAATAGATAAGATAGAAAGAGAGAGATGTTTGTGTGTGATGTGTGTAAAAGGCTTAATTTGGTGAGGAGATTGTGTTAAGAGAAAAGGGAAGTGGGAGTTGTGAAAAAATCAGTGATAGAGAGTAAAGGTATAAATAAAATAGTGAGATTTTGTTTTAAAAAAATCACTCCTGGATTATCCATAAACAAATGATGGGCAGTTTCTTTGGAGGCATTGAAGACCACCTTCTGTGACCACCCTGCAAAAACATTTTTGGTAGTCTTTGGAATTATTTTTAGAGTCACTTATGAACCACATAAGAAAAGTCATCTTTTTCTTCATGGGAAACTGTTTCATTGCTGTCATTATACATAACTCTTGGTTCTGAATGATTTTTGACTTAATCGAAACATTCCTTTGAGGATTTTCAAGAATGTGCTTCAGACTCTGGAGGAAGGACTTAACAGCAGAACCTTTATTGGAGTTAGTGTAAAACTTTCTTTTCCAGCTTTAGAAGATGATGCTCATTCTGGTGTTCTTTTCAGTGTATTAAGAATTTACGTGTAAATGCATAGAAGGAGAAGACTAGGAGGATATATACCAAAGTATTTATTGGTATCTTTGTTCAGTGATTTCATTTTCTTTTTCCTTCTGTTTTTCACAGTGAATATATTGTTTGTATTCAGGAAAAAGAACACAGAGAGTCTGGTTATTTGGTGGTCATGTGCGTTAGATGTTCAAGCATTGGCCGAAGCTGTTGACTTGCGAGCAGGTGTCTCGGGCGTCATAGGTAGAACCCGACGCCTGAATGCAAAGCCAGCCGTGCACCAGATGTGGTGCTTACGTCTTTCTCTCTGTGAGCACTGTTTTTAATAATGTTGCTTGAAACTTTTGCCCTTCTCAAGTCATAGTTTAGTAAAAGATAATCAATTTTTGTAATTCTTTGATGATTTCAAAACATTTTAACTTGTCAGAAGTGGAATATGATATGAAAGTGGCAGTTTATTTCTGTAATATTAGTGCATCATTTCTGGTAGAATAATTGTTTATAAATAGTTTTTCATGCAAATAGTATGATTGATTTAAAAATAGGTACACCTTATGTGTAAATTGAAATAGTTATGATTATGGCAAATTTTAATCACATGGGTAAAAAAGCATTTTGTGAGGAGAGGCTATGAATAATTAAGTTAAAATATGGGAAAATTTGAACTTCTTTAGATGATACCAATAGTTGCTTTAAAGGAATAAAAGCTGAAATATGAGCACAGAAAATAATAATTGGTAATCTATAGCATTTTGGGGTGCGGTCATGAAAATTCTTAATATTGTGAGTAATATATATAAATTTGAAGTAGCATCATCTGTTTAATGTTTGCAGCTTCTCTCTGACAGCTGTAATAGTCTGTCAGCGAATATTTCAGCGTGTCCCCTGTACACTCAGTAGTAGGAGCTATGGAAGGAACCTTTAGTGCTTGTCTACATCTGCAAGGGGTTTAAAATACAGTTGAGAATGGTAGACTCTAAATAGTTATTAATTCTAGTATGTTCTTTAAAGGACTAATTGGACAGTAAGGGCAACAAAGGGAAATGTGTCACTGAGGGAGCAGTGGGTGTTTGTTGGGTTTTTCCTTATCCCCATTATTTGCTTTAGGACCCAGCTGCTGTAGGTGGGGCTTCCTCTGGGCATACCTTCTCCCTTCTCACTGATCAGGGATCTCTCCATTCTGGGTGGGTCTGTGGTGAAGTTTTGAGGGATGTCATGAGGCCCAGGACCATTCTGTCATCCCCTCTGGCATGGGCGTGGAGTCTCACCAGTCTGGGCAGGCACCGGTGGTATCTCACAGGAGGTTATGAGGTCTCTGGCCACTCTGGCACCTCCCCTGGCCATTAGCAGTTCTAGATTTTGCCTTCTAGGGGATTTTTGGCAGTGCTGGGGGCATTGAGTAGATAGAGGTATGGTAGATGGAGGAATGCTTAGGACCACTCCTGAACACCCACCCTCCATTGCCCCTGCCCTCTCCCATACACACCAAAGAACTATCCAGCCTCATATGTCCATAGCACTGAGATTGAGAAACCCTTGTCTACATGTACTTAAGGACATTGAGGAACAGTGGGGCCTAGCTGCCTTTCTGCCATTAGTTTTGGTGTCCAATGCCCTTAGGACTTACAGGACTGGGATCATTTAATAGTGGTGTGTGATTAATGATTCAGGCCTGAGCTCTTCTGTGTAGTTTAATCAGTCTAAACCAGGCTATTAAGAAGGATTAGTGACAGAATGGAGCTATATGTAAATAAAAAGACATCTTTTTGCATTTGACCCATTTTTGCATTTGTATATTAAGCATTTACTGTTTCAGCTGTACATGTTACCTCTGGGCTTAATGGAGAAAGTATGGAATTTAGACTGAGAGCATTCAGGTTCCAGTTATGTGACTTTGGACAAGTTACTTAATCTCTGAGTTTTAGTTTACTGTGTAAAAGAAATCCTTTGTAAAAGAAGGTAAGCTATGTGGTGATTTCTGTATATGTATAGAAGGCATACTTTGGTTGTTGTGAGGATTAAAGAGGCAGTGTGTGTTCAGTGCTTAGAATGTTACCTGGCACATACTTGGCATCCTGTAAATACTAACTTTTAGTATTAAACTTTACAGTACCTCCGCATGGTAAGAATTGTGATACCCATTGGGTAGCCCTAAAACTGTGGTAAAGGGAGGCCATAACCTGTAAAAGATCACACAGAAAGTAGTAGAACTAGGATTCAGAGCCATCCCTTTATCTATCTTCAGATTCATATACTTACGTTGCTACCAGAAGTAGGAGAAGAGCAGAAAACTAGAAGGAAAAAAATACTGTTTTCCCTATAATAATTCTGTAAGTCAGAATTATTATGACATCCATTTTGTTTCTAAATTAGCATATGACTTTAGATTTGTAAAGAAATATCCAAATATTTTCATATATTTCAGCTTTTCTTGTAACTTACAAATCTGTAAATACATAAAAGCTTGTCCTCAATGTGACAATTTTCCATTTCATGTCTTTATAGTCTATAGTTTTGTTTCAAACACTTGCTATGTTCTAGAATACTGTGCTGCTAACTGGCACCACTAGAGTTTTTTCATGATACTGTCATTTTTATCTATTCCACTGGTGCAAATTTAGTTTACTAAAACTGAACTAGATGTTTTTAGAACTGTAGTTTGATATACTTAAGCCTTCCAGAATAGTTTTGTATCACTTAACTTCCTTTCTGCAGCTCTGAAGTTCCAAAAGAATCAGTTGAGTGGGTTGATTTATTTATTCCTTCCTAGTCTAGATTTTGTGGCATCAATAAAACCAAAGATGCTAAAGTCAATTGCAACAATTACCTACTAAAGGAATAAATCCTCTTTAATAGGAATGACATTTCCATGTCCTAAATCCTGGGGAGAAAAATCTGGCAAACATGAAAAGATTAATCCTTTTCTGTCGAGAATAGTTTCTCAGTGGGTGAATGTGGACAAAATTTTGCTGAACATTGAACTCTGTACGACTGAGTTTCTTTAAAATCATGGGTGCCTAAAATAATCATCTAAGCTTTTTCACCAACATAAATGTGCAAGTAATCTGCCTTGATAAACAAAAATGAATTTTTTTATTATGTAAATTTGTTTCTAACTTCTGAATATAGAAACAATAGTAAATAAACTTGATTACTAGTTGACCAAATTCTCCACTGTTACAATACTAAGCAAAAGTCTTTCCAACTTATTTGATTAGCTTGAAACCTCATCATAATCTCATAGTCATCTATGAATGTTAGAAGACTGTGAAATTTAAGGTTCTTATTTTTCTATTTAGTGAGTTTTAAAAATACCTCAGCCCAGCTAATTCAGTTACTGTCAAGATGCCAAAGAATGCCTCTTTACTTCATGAAATTACAAACTTCTAGAGCAGAAAGGATTTGAACAACCACATACAGCAGTACCCCTATGACCCCCTTATATTACAGATCAGAAAATTGAGACATGGAAAGATGGATTAATTTTTCAAGATCATTGGTAACCAGAGTCAGGAATAAAATCCAGGCTTTCTGATTACTAGCCAGTTTTCCTCCACTATTCGATTTTTCACAATTTTATCCACTTTTATTTTAGAATTGGGGTTTTCAGTTTATTTTTAATTGGGTAAAAACACAAAGCATATAATCATTAAAACAATCTCTTTTACTAGATAAACACATGAACATGGATCAAAAATCAAAAGGTGGTATATAAAGGTTTACAGTATGCAGGTCTGGTTCCCTGTAACCCCTTTCTATCCCAGATCCCTGCCATGGAGGCAAACCACCGCAAAGAATGAGACATTTAAAATAGGCTGTTTTGGTCTGATAACATAAAGTGTTTTGTTTTCCAATTTCCCTCGTCCTACGAATCATCCGAAGTACTTGCTGAAAGTTCAGATTACTTCACCTCTCAAGTCCCAGAGTTTCAGCCTCAGTCTAAGGTCAGGTTCCTGAATACTGGGGCTGTTATAAGTAAGTGCCTGGTGACTGGGTGGACACTATTGGATCAGGGCTAGTGTTTATGCTTTCATCAGTTCTAGGTGTTCTGTTCCAGGTTTATCCCTTATTGTGAATAGAAATATCAAGAGTATTAGGACCCTTAACTGCAAATGACCCATTTGTATCACAATTATGGCATGCATGATCCTTTTCACCTGATAATACAGTTGTAGTGTTGTTTTCAGAATGTTTTTGATTAAAACAATATTACTTCATAGTGACTATAAGACATCAGTGTTGTTAATTGATGCAAACAAGAGCTGAGCTCCCTTTCATATGTCGTAGTAGCCTTGTCACTGTATTTGACCTGGCCTAATATTTTATGATTTTCAAGAATTATTCAGAATTGAGGCAGTATGATAATTGAATAGTAACTGTTTCTTATAGTTAAGACTTACTTTAATAAGGAAATAGCCATTATTTTATCACCATCATTTCAACAATTTAAAATATAATTTAAAAAATTCAGTGATTGCATTTTTTCTTTTCAGATAGGACCCAAAGCTTTAGCCTTCTCAGTTCATTGACTGGGGCAAACCATAGCATTGGGTCAGCAGAGAACTGTCACTCAGAGGTAAGTTTTCTTTGGTTTGGCTTTAATTTCTCCTTTTGCACCATTTGTCATTTTTCCCTTTTAAGAGACAGCAGAGAAATTTTTATTTTTAATATTTAATATTAAATATTAAAAGAAATATTTAAAGTAGATGAAAGGAATATTAAAAATAGATAAGAGGAAAATCCAAACCACTCCTCTTCACTCTACCTCCGCATGGCAGAATAGGGAGACTCTGCTAAACCTCTCCCCTAAATACAACTATAGAAAAACTGAATTTTGCTTTCAGGAAAGTCCACCAGTTATTTGCCAGCAACAGGGACTAAAACACAAATACACGCATATATACCTCTGCGGTTGGTGACTCCCTTTTGGGATGGAGCCAATAAGGGAGATGTGGCTAGTGTGGCAATTACCCCAGTCAGGCTAGCAAGCAGGGAACTTGGCACGGGCTGAGTTGGTGCATGGAGTCTGTGCAGGGGAGTACAGACCAGCTGTGCATGGGTATGGTACTGTTGATTCCCTGCAGAACACCTAACTGCCTGCAGGAAGGGCAGCAGAAACACCTCCCATCTCCTTGGTGATAGATCTGAGAGACTGGCTATATGCGGCATATAGAGAGGAATGGCATAGATGCAGGGCCTTGGGATTTAGGTTTCATGAAGCACTGAATAGGATTTGCTTAGCAAAGCAAGGGAAGATAAATAGCAGTATAAATCTCTGCCTGGAATAACCCTTGCTCCCCATCAAAACTAATACCAACTCTTTGGATTCCAACATTCCCTCTCTCCCTCACCTTCTGCCAAGTTAAACAAAGAACACAAACAAACAAAATTACAGCCACAGTGCCCCAAGTGATAAAAAGCAGTAAGGCAACACACGTACCTAGGAGACGGGGGTATCTGAACACAAGATGCAAAAGCTGAGAGAGATCGATAGAAATCCAGAGATTTATGTAAAGGTCACAGAATTCTAGGACCTAACAAAGATGTTGGGATAACAATGTTTTAAAAACTCAAAATGAGTCCTAGCAGTTCAATCACATAGGAAGGCAGGTACAGGATATTGGAAAAGAGATCCAGGAACAAAGAGTGCTTCACTAAAGAGATTTTGTGTATTTTTTTTTTTTTTAAATATCTTCAAAGAGATGCTGAATGAAGTGAGGACAGACATGGAGAGCATATTAAATAAGCTTAAGCTCACAGAAGAGAGAAATTTGTCAGTTGAAGTTACAAATGTCCAAATGACCCAAGTGAAAGATTTAGAAAAAAATGAAGAACCTCTACAAAAACATCAGACTGCATTAGAGGAGGAAGCATGAGGGTATAATTGGTATTCCAGAAAAAGAGAGGAGCAGAGACACCATTTAAAGACATGATAGCTCAGAACTTCCTCATCCTGGGGAAAGAATTAAACTTGGATGTCCTGGAAGCTAAAAGAACACCCAAATTTCTAAATGCAAATGGTCGTCACCAAGATTCATCATTGTTTAGTTATCAAAAGTCAACAATAAAGAAAAATATTAAAGGCTATTAGGGGAAAAAATGAATGTGGTATACAAAGACACCTCAGTCAGACTTTCATTGGGTTTCTCGCAGATACACTCAAATTGAACTAGAAGAATGTGGAATAACATATTTACAATTCTAAAAACCAAAATCTACCAGCCAAGTATATACTCTATTCTACAAAATTATCATTCAAATAGGATGAAGAAATAAAGGCTTTCTCAAACAAAAGCTAATGGGACTTTCCACCATTGGAGTTCCGTACAAGAAATGTTGAGTTCTTGTACATGAAAAGAAGGAAAAAAAAAAAAAAAGCCTTGAGCAAGGTGATGAGTAGTAACATGGCATCAGAGTTTTAGACAAGAATAATTTTGAGACATCAAAACATTAAAAGGGAGGAAGAAAAGGACAGAATTTGTACACTCAAATGACTATAAGTTGATGCCAGCATAAAATAGACTATTTTAGATAAAGTATGATGCAATACTGACGGTAACCACAAAACAAAAACCTGAAATAGAGACACTTAGAAGAATACAAGAATAAACTGAGAAAAGAACCAGGGAAGTCATCCAAATGAAAAGGCAGATAGACCATGAGGACAAAAAAATAAAAAAACACAGAAAGATGAAACACAAAAGTCAATAATAAGTGTCATGTATCACTAATTACCTTAAATGTAAATGGTCTGAACTCATCAATTAAGAGGCAGAATGACAGGTTGGATAAAAAGCTTGACCCAAATATTACATACAGGAGTCTTTAGACCTAAAGACAAATACAGACTTAACATTTTGTGGTCTGCTCACGTATTAGTACGTGTTTTTGTCACCAGTATCAGGTGGCCGCTCACGTATTAGTATGTGTTCATCTGGTCTCCGGTTTTTCACACCATGGTGGATTTATTTGGAACTCTTAGGAGCTATTTCTTTGATCGTACTCAGTCTAGAAGCTTTACACATTGTTTTGGTGAAAGTGTAAGGCGTTTTATGAGAGAGATTACAGTTTTATTAATATCCAGTAGTTCAGGAGTTGTGTGTGTTTTATTGAATGCTTATACCATTCATGCGGTGGCACAGAAAATGGCCGGCCCCAAGGGCTGGTTAATTTAAAGGGTACCGGCACACAAAGTGTTAAGTCAATAAAAGGGTAGTTAGGAACAAAGGAGAGCACTACATAATGATGAAGGGGGTAATTCATCAAGAAAATATAACTGTCAGAAGTGTTTATATACCCAGCACAGTTTTACCACATATGTATTAACAGAACTACAATAGATATAACACCATAATAGGAAAGCTCAACACACTCTTTAAACCATGGGTGGATCATCAAATAGAAATTAGACGAGGAAATAATGTCCTTAAATTAATCCATGGATCAGATGGACTTACTGGAATAGAGATAAAATTAAAAGGTTTCTAAGAGACTACTGTGAACATCTGTATGTAAACAAATTGGACAATCTAGAAGAAATGGACAAACCTTTAGAATCATATAATTTTTCAACACTGACCAGAATGAAATAGCTTAAATAGACCAAACACATACTCAGAAAATCACAAGTATAATCAAAGGTGCCCCAAAACAAAAGCCCAGAACCAGATAGCTTCACTAAGAGAAATCTACCCAGACCTTCAAGAGGCTCAAAAACCTATCCTCAAATGATTCAAAAAAAATGGAAAAGGAGGGCCTCCCTGGTGGCGCAGCAGTTAAGTGCTGCCCTGTCGCGCTGTCGGCAGCGGCAACGCGTGTTCGATGCCCAGCTGGGGAGAATCTCACATGACGCAGCAGACCTCGCCTGCCTTGCCCTCTGCTCCCCTCAGCAGTGTATTTCCATCGATCTGCCTGTTCTGCTCCCCACTCTGTCTCTGGTGAACCCTCTCGCCGCCCCCACCTCTGGCCTGTACCCCAGCTTGTATGCATAAATAAATAAATCTTTAAAAAAAAATGGAAAAGGAGGGAAAGGTCCCAAACACTTACCACCTCAGGACCCACCCATTTTGTCCCAAGAGGTACCGTTTCATCTTTTTCAGTAGCTATGTAGTATTCCATTGAGTATATATTCCATAATTTCTTTATTCAATCTGTCGGTGGGTATTTTTGGTTGGGTCCATGACTTAACTGTTGTGAATAATGTTGCTATGACCATAGGAGTGCATAAATCTTTTCATTTTAATGTTTTCATATTCTTTGCGCAGATACTTACCAGTGATATTGTTGGTTCGTATGGTATTTCTTTCTTTTTTTTTTTTAAGGAACTGTTACACCAAACCACGTGCCCACCAACAAGGAATGTTCTTTTGTCTCCACATCCTTGCTAACATTGCTTCCAGTGTTTTTGATTTGGGCCATTCTCACAGAGGAGAGGTGATAGCTCACCGTGTTTTAATTTGCATTTCTTTTATTATAGGTGATACTGAGCTTTTTATCCCCATGTGCCTGTAGGCAATCTGCATGCCTTGAGAAATGTCTATTAAATCTTTCATTTTTTTTTTTGATTGAGGTTTTCTGTTATTGCGTTTTCTATGTGTTATGGAAATTTAACTCCTTGTAGAATATGTGATCTGCAAATATCTTCGCCCAATTCATAGGTTGCTTTTTTGTTTTTGTGGTGGTTTATTTTGCATTACAGAAGCTTTTTAGTTTGATGTAGTTCCACTTAATTTTCTTTTTGTTTTCCTTGCCATTGGAGTTATATCCCTAAACACATCTCTGTGGTTGATGTCCAGGAGTGTCTTCTATGATTTCTTTAGTGTAATTTATGGTTTCAGGTCTTATGTACGTCTTTAATCAATTTTGATTTAAATTTTATGTATGAATTCAAGTAATGATCTAGTTTCATTTTGTTTTACATGAAACAAGTTCCCCAGTACCATTTGTTTGAGACTTTTCTTTCTCTAGTCTATTACTGTGTCTCCTTTTGTCAAAGATTAACTGGCAGTATTGGGTGGTTTTACTTCTGGGTTCTTTACTCTGTGTTCTGTTTTTGTTCCAATACCATAATGTTTTAAGTACTAGCCCTGTGTAATATAGCAAATGTGATGCCTCAATTTTTCCTCTTTCCCCTCAGGATTGCTTTGGCTATCCAGAATCTTTTGTGTTTCTATAGAAATTTTATAATTGTTCTATTTCCTTGAAGAATGTCATCAGGGTTTTGATAGGTTTTACACTGAATCTCTGAATCTGTAAATTGCTTCAGGTAATATAGCCATTCTAACAATGTTTAGTTCTTCCATGAACATGGTCTATCTTTACTTTTTTTGGTATCTTCTTTTATATCCTTTGACAGTGTTTATAGTTTTCAGTGTATAGCTCCTTCATCATCTTTGTTAGGTTTAGTCCCAGACAGTTCATTGCATATAGAAACACAACAGACTTTTGTGTATTGATATGATCCAGCACTGTCACTACTAGGTATTTGTCAAAAGAATATGAAGACACCGTCCTCCCTGGTGGCGCAGCAGTTAAGCGCTACGCTGTGGAGCTGTTGGCAGCCGCACGATGCGGGTTCGCCGCCCAGCCGGGGAGAATCCCACATGGTGGGGCAGACCTCTCCTGCCTCTCCCGCTGCTCTCCTCAGCAGTGTATTTCTGATCTGCCTGTTCTGCTCCCCGCTCTGTCTCTGGTGAACCCTCTCGCCCCCACGCCTCTGGCCTGTACCCCAGCTTGTATGTATAAATAAAAGTAAATCTTTAAAAAAAAAAAAAGAATATGAAGACACTAATATGAAAAGATTTATGCACTCCAGTGGTCACAGCAACATTATTCACAATAGTAAAGTCATGGAAGCAATCTAAAATACCCAGTGACAGACAATTGGTAAAGAAATTATGGAATATATATTCAGTGGAATACTGTTCAGCTATTAAAGATGAAACAGTGCCTCTTGGAACAAAATGGATGGATCTTAAGATGATTATGTTAAGTGAAATAAGTCAAAAGTCAAGGGCAGTTGCCAGATGGTTTCACTCATTTGTGGAACATAAATAAAACAAACTGGACAGCAACAGGAATAATTCTTGGGCTCTATAAAAAATAAACTGTTTATCAGAGAACATGGGAGGAGGAGGAGGTAGGGAAGGGAAGATGACAGGGTTATGGCACTGAAGACTTGAAGACCTGGGGGGTGAGTGAGTCATTACACTTGGAAGTGTGAAGTGTATTCTCAGAATTACATAGTCCTGTAAACTAGTGACAAATCAATAAAATTTGAGAGGAAACAAAATGAAACAGCCATCTTGTGCCTGGTATCCATTGAGAAAAGGCTAGTTTAGCACTAAAGCAGTAAGCCCTTTTAAGATGCTTGCCATTTGGTCTATTCCATGGTTTTGGGGTTTTTTTTGTTTGTTTTTTTTTTTTGTTTTTGTTTGCAAAAGTGTTTTTAAAAATGTGCTAGAATTTCCTTGAGGCTTAAACTTGCCTTCAGATCATTAAATATAAATTAAAGTTGATGGCTTTTCTCAGTACTTCTTGTGTACAATGCCCTACACAAATCTGAGATACAAAAATGAGCTCAGTGGATTCACATCAGCTTTCCATCCTCAGGGACTTTGGTCCAAGCTTACCTTGGTCAGCATGCTAGAGCCAAGCAAATCGTGCAGAACCACACTGTCTTTCCAGGCAGCTTTTTCTCAGAACTGTTGTGATACAATTGTATTCATTTTCACATTTTACTAAAACATGGATCTTAAACCACTCTCTGTTTTAATAGTAAAATCACAGCTCTTTCAAAGTTTTCATGAGGGAGAGTGCTCTCAAGTTAGTGAATTGTCAGCCCTTTATTTTTAAATGTGTCATCGATCCTTCTTCTATCCTAGCCCCTATTAATGCTTCTCTAAAGCCAACCAGGGTGTGAAAGTGTTGGCCTTCTCGGACTTAATTCTGAAATAGCCTAAAGTTAAATTATTGCCTGTGTGTATTTTCTTCAGCAGCAGCCTTGTTTGCCAGCAGCAGATAGGCCTGAATCCCTCATGGATCATCAGGGTGGTGCATCTAACACAGCGGACACTCAGGTTGATAGTGCTGTGGGTAAGTTCCCCCTTTGACTGCCAAGGGATAACTCTGTGCTCCGTGGAGTACGCATCAGGATATAAGTCATGGACAGGAAAATTGACTTTATACGTGGGCAGGGGAAGAAAATAGTGTGCCCCAAATGAATGTGAGCCATGTGGATGGCTGTCAGAGAAAAGGAGAATAAGTATGTAACAAATCTGGGTTTTCTCTCTGATCCTCTTGGCAGGATCTTGTTTCAGAGCATCTTAGTTAAAACAGAACCAGGTGGTGAAACAGCTTTAAATCTCCATATTGCATAGTTTTTCATAGTATTTAACAGTGGTCAGAATTGATGGTGACAAGAATAATACAATTTTATAAGTCCTTTAATGACCTTTTTTGTCCACTTTTTCATTTGGTAATGAAGTTTGACAGAGAAGCTATTTTGGAGAAATGAAACTAAGGCCCAGAGCAATTTAATAACTTGCCCAAGGGCATCTAACAAGAAGGTCCTGGAACTGAAACCAGAATCTAATCTGTTGTCCAAAAGCCAGAAGGCCGTGGAGCTTAGTTGACAATAACTGTAGATTTTGTTGGGGAACTATTGCTGTTCTACTTTCTCTTTGTGCCACAGAAATTCTCTGAACGGTAATAAATTTTAAAAAACTTCTTTGATTATGATTCATGTAGAAGACTCAAGTGATTTGGTTATAGAAACATACTAAGAAAAAATAGCATGATCTTTTTTTCTCTAGTTTATTCAACCTTGTTCTCTCAACCGAATCACCTTGTTGATTTTTTTTATTTATACATACAAGCTGGGGTACAGGCCAGAGGTGTGGGGCGGCGAGAGGGTTCACCAGAGTCAGAGCGGGTAGCAGAACAGGCAGATCAGAAATACACTGCTGAGGGGAGCAGCGGGCGAGGCAGGAGAGGTCTGCCGCACCATGTGGGATTCTCCCTGGCCGGGCGTCGAACTCGCGTCGCCGCTGCCGACAGCTCCACAGCGCAGCGCTTAACCACTGCGCCACCGGGGAGGCCCCACCTTGTTGATTTTTAAACCTGCAGATATTTCTACCTTGAAAACAAACCATTCACCACACTGTAGAAGGAAGGGGGGGCGGGTGCAGAACAAGAGCTAATAACCTAAGTAACTTGGGAAAACTGACCAGACCATTAGGCTAAAAACAAAAAGAACTGAACATAATTATTGAACTCTACTTAATACTTCATTCTCACAGGGATATAGGTTAGAAATTCTTTTTTTTTTTTTTTTTAAATTTGTGTGTGTGTGTGTGTGTGTGTGTGTGTGCATGTATTTACATATGTAAGGGTTACGCAAATAGAGTTGATAGCTAGGTTTCTCACTGTCAGAGAAGTTACAAGTAAGGATGGGGGAGGCTGGGATGAACTCTTGGTTATTAGACTGGAATTGAGGGTATCAGTGTATATGCATGGCTTTCAAAAATACAGAGTGATAGGGAAATAAATAGAGCTATATGTATGCATGTGTAGTGTGCATTTTTGACTCTTGAAATACTGACAGGGCCTAGAAACACCAACACGCCAATAGCAGTGGACACACTTAGTACTTAGATCTTGGTTTCTGAATACTGTTCTCCAGTAAAAGGAACCTAGGCTACTTGGAGAATTGATTGATTCCAGGAATGGAGCAGGAAAAATTCAGGATGAACCTGGAGCATCTCATGATGCCAAAAAGTAAGAAGTACTAAAAAGAAAAGGGACTTATTGAAAAGGCACAGGAATCAAGCTGAAAAAGCTTCTAGTAGCTAAAGCTGGAACAGTTTGATCAGGAAAATAATATAGTATTGATTGGGCTCTCACTCATAGAATAAAATAAATTCCATGAGGGCCTCCCTGGTGGCGCAGCGGTTAAGCGCTGCGCTGTGGAGCTGTCGGCAGCAGCGATGCGAGTTCGACGCCCGGCCAGGGAGAATCCCACATGGTGCGGCAGACCTCTCATGCCTCACCCACTGCTCCCCTCAGCAGTGTATTTCTGATCTGCCTGTTCTGCTACCCACTTTGTCTCTGGTGAACCCTCTCGCCGCCCCACGCCTCTGGCCTGTACCCCAGCTTGTATGTATAAATAAATCTTTAAAAAAAAATAAATAAATTCCATGAATCCATATTAATATAAACAACTAGGAATAAAGGGCTGTTCCTCCTTACAGAAGAATTCCAGTGAATAAATACAGAGGGACTGTTCAAGGGCAACAGAAAACAGCACTAGCCACACAGCACAGTAATAGTTGTTGCAGGGGAAATCCACTGATGGATATTAAAATTAGACAAGGTTTGAGAAGATGCATGGCATTTGAATAGTCTAAAAGTATCTTTCCCAAGATAATTATTACAAAGGGGGAAATAGTAACTTTATACTTGGGAAACTGAACAGATGCTACTTTAGGTTAACATCAGTAATAAGGCATATTGATAGTAACCTCCACCCCACCCACTATAATGCACCAAGGACACATCACTTCTGTTGTGGTCTTGCCAAAGGCACGTAACGTCATTCTATTAAGAGAACATCAGACAAACCCAGATTGAGGGACTTCATACAAAATTACAAAATCGTCCTTGTCTTCAAGAAACTTAGTGTGTAAAACTCTAATATAATGGTTAATGTGAGGGGCTTGGAGTCCTGGGCAGCTGGGTTCAAATGATGACTCTACTAGTGAGTGAGAGTGCCTTGAGCATGTCATTTAACCTGCGTGGGCCTTAGTTTGCCCTTCTGTACCATAGGGATAACAAATCTTTCCTTGCTGGGTAGTTGCCAAAAATAGAATCCTGTAAATTAAAGCACTTAGTGCTGCAGACACAAAGCAAACTCTTACTGTAGTAGTAGTAGTTATGATGTTACTAGGAGAAATATCAATACAA
Source organism: Scalopus aquaticus (assembly GCA_004024925.1). Classification (NCBI taxonomy): domain Eukaryota; kingdom Metazoa; phylum Chordata; class Mammalia; order Eulipotyphla; family Talpidae; genus Scalopus; species Scalopus aquaticus. The sequence goes on from PVIJ01018554.1 coordinate 18,713, forward strand.
AGTACCATATTCCAGTGCCAAGACAGTTCTGTAAACACTAAGTGTAGAATGAATTCTAAGGAAGGAGACTGAGCCACCCTAGAGGTGGATGTCCTAGAGTGGAGAATGAATAAAAATTCTGATTAAAAGCAAACTTAGATAAAGAGACCACATACTGAGATAAAAATAGTAAAGAATTTGTAATAAGATAGGAATTTAAATCAACTCTACCTCTGAAATTTTAGATGAATTCAATTTTAAACCTGGGTTGCTTCATGTGTAAATTGTAGACAGTGATATCTGTCCTAACCTGTTCAAATTGTTGTTAGTAATAGATGTAAAAATATTTATTGTACAGTAAAATAAGGTATAAATGTCAAGCATTTATTATTGAATCAGTGTACCTTAGTGGAGAGTGTGACCTTTAAGAGTTGGAAACAGTCTGTGTTGGATTCAGTCTGAATCCAAGATCACACTTACTAGTCATTTCAACTCAGTTCTAATTTCCTCCTCTCAAAAATGAAATAATATTCCTGTCTCATTGCAACATTTTAAAGATAAATTACTGTTTATTGGTGAAGTCTGCTAGCAGCCAAGCAGAGTTGAAGCACTGAGCTGTGAAGTTGATACACACTGGGGCCTCCATCAGTGGTGACTTTCATCAAAGCTAAAAATGAGAGCCTTGGGATGCTGTATATTTTGCACATATATAATGTGTGACAAGCAGTGTGAAATATGCTTTTTTCAGATCCCATGTTAGATCTGGATATTCAAGAATTAGCCAGTCTTACTACTGGTGGCGGAGATTTGGAGAATTTTGAAAGACTGTTTTCGAAGTTAAAGGAAATGAAAGGTAATCAGATCCATTATGTCTAACGTGTTCACAAATTGATGCCCGTCTGTTTTATGTAGTAGGGTTTTATTTGTGACTGCTCATTGGATTCCATGCTCTAGTTTCAGCTGTCTTGAGAAACTTAGCTACTGGGGGACTGTGCTGTCCTTTGTGGGTAAAAATTCCCTGGGGCAAATTTTCCTCTTCCTTCTCTTTCCTCTTACTTTCCCTCTTTCTCTTGTCTTTCTCTGTTTCTCTCAACCTGTCCCATTAACATGAAATCTGTAAGGTACCTACCATGTCAGTCACATCACTCTTATCTGGAAAATATGAAGACGTAAGTTTTCTCACAGCTGTAATATCTGTACATGTGCTTTTGAAACCCATCTCTCATCTTCCAGTGTTAAAATGTTCATATACTCCAGAAAATCCTGTACGATTAGTTGAATTTCTTAAGCTATTATTTTTCCCCCTAGACAAAGCTGCAACGCTTCCTCATGAACAAAGAAAGGTACACGCAGAAAAGGTGAGCCACTTGCCAGGTATTTATTAAATAACCTACAAAAGGCCCAGTGCTACTAGAATTATGTATCGCCCTTGTTTATTTCAGTAGTCATAATGTGTGAGCTTTTCATTGGATGTTAACTTAAAATGAATTAAATGTTTAATATAGTTGGTGCAGTCAATGCAGTGTTTCCAAATGTATGTTGAGTGACATGAAACCTTCATTGTGACTTCCTGTTGGGCTGCAAAAATTACTTTTTGTTGTTAATACCAGTGCAACACATGTTCTTTCTTGGCCAGAAATGTACATGGTTTAAGTTATTCCATTGTATGAGGGTATTTTAATTTATTCAGATCCCTTTTGTACATTTTGGACATGTATATTTTTTGTTTCAGTAAAAAGTTAAGCTGTGAATAGCCATACGTATTACCTTTATTTACAATTCTGATTGTATCCTGAGTATAAATTTCTAGAAGTGTGGAGGTCCTGGGTCAGGGTATTCAAAGATTTTGAAATATATTGCCAGAGGGCTAGGGTAGTGCAATGGGTAGATTCTAGATCTTAATTCAAAATATGACATCAATTGAGCGGAAATGTAGCTGTTGCCTAAATTTTTCTTTTTTTTTAATTTTAATTTTGGGACTACATTTTTGCTTTCCCGTATGTGCACATGTTCACTCACCCTCCACCAAACTATCCATGCCAATACCCCATCTGCTGCCCTCCCCCAATCCCTCCTCCCTGTCTCCTGTTCCCTCTGGTTATCATTAAATTCTTTCACTAAGTCCAAGATTTATTCCTGCTGTCTTTTGCCTGTGTATGTTTTCTGGATGTTTATAGTCCACAGATAAGTCAAACCATCCAATATCTGTCTGTCACTCTCTGACTTATTTCACTTAACATCATCACCTTGAGGTCCATCCATTTTGTTGCCCCCCCCCCCCGCAAAAAAAGTTTCATCTTTTTTACAGTTGTGTAATATTCTGTTGAGTATATATTCCATGGTCTCTTCATCCATCTGTTGAAGGGCACTTAGGTTGGTTCCATGACCTGGCAATTGAGGACAATGTTGCTTTGTACAGAGTGTTGCCTAAAATTTATTATTTGCATCTTTCCACAGGTGGCCAAAGCATTCTGGATGGCAATTGGGGGAGACAGAGATGAAATTGAAGGCCTTTCATCTGATGAAGAACACTAAATTATTCATACTAGGGTTTGACTAACAAAGATTCTAACTCTCTCTCTACATGAGATGCTACCCTATTCACCTGGTTATATTCTGCTGAAATTTCCATTACATTAGATGCCTGACTTATTTATAGGGTTCCCTTAATTTTTTGTCGTTGGTGGGGAGGTTAAGAAGAAATCTTTTCTCCCTTTGTATATTGTGAGGGAGTGAGGAATATAAAAGACGATATGGAGTAAGAATTTTTCAAATACACTTTTTTGTTCTAGGAACAGGAGTCAAATGAAGCTCAGAGGTCTGTGTGATTTTCCCAAGTTAGAGAAGAAGAAAACCACCAAGCCATTCCTAGTCAGCCATTTAAATAGCATTTTCTGCTTTCACACTTGATTACTACAGATCAGGAATTTGTGTCCCCTTTCTGGGTGTCTTTTAAGGAGGTTGCTGCTCTGCACTCTGATGTGCTTAATGGGAAGAAAGGGTCAGATGCGAATTTGGTTTGTGCTGTAGTGTGGGGGTGAGGGGAGGCAGAGCCAGTGGTCCTGTGGTCAATCTCTGGCTAAAGAAATGATTTGCAGCATTTTATTGAAAATACAGTGTCTGAACTCATGCTAGAAAGCATTGCGAAATCAGTGTAAATTTTGAGACTACAATATGATGCAAAGGTTTCCTTCTCTGATAGGGTTAAGACAAGTTGTCAAGTTGTGTGTCGGTGGGGGGGCGGTGTAAGAGGGAGACATCCTTAAGGAATTCCTTCTGTGGGCCATGGCGGCAAGCAGTGTGTGATCATACACTGAGATAGGTGGTCAGTATTACCATGAAGAGACTCCTCTTTAGTCACAAGAGTCCCCTCCTGTTACTTGGGATGTCACAGCTGTGTTATCACACTTTATGCCCTCAGAACTAGGCGATTCTCCCCCCCCCCCCACCCCCACCACCCCTCTGAAAGCCACACTGAGGTCACTGCTTAAATAGTAATACCAGGAGCAGGCGAGGTGAGAAAGGATGTTAAACATGAGGCATTGTATCCCTGAGTGACTGCTGTTAACTCCAGGTTTGGTGGCTCCTCCAAGGCTGAGTGGGTCAACTCCAGGGGAACTGATCACCACAGGGAAAATTTTCAAAGGAAACATGGAAAATACAGCAAATAAAAATCCTTATTTCTGTTTCTGTGGACACTTTGTAGCGCATGTCATTAACCTTCTCTGTGGCAAGTCGCTGCCATTGCTCTCAGTTGGCACAGGGCACCGGGTCGGCTGAACTGTCCTAGCACGCTAGTGCTAGTGTGCGCTATGAACCCCTCTGGTTCCCCAGCAGAAACATGTTCCAAGCCCCTTTGTGCACCCCCTTATAAGCACTGAGAAACCTGGCAGAGGAATGGAATGCTCGAGGGCCCTAGCCCCTCTGGGAGGGAAGGGGTCAGTGACTGGAGCATTCAGGAAGTGACATTCAGGGCACTTGGAGGTTATCTTGCTTGATGGTATTTTTTTCCCTCTCCTCATCTTTTTAAAAGCTATTCTAAAAGTCTTTAAGACTTGATGTTTTCGAGATGCCGTAAGTATTGAGGTGATGGCATTCACCATTGATTAGGAATGTAAGGGAAGCTGGCTCTGAGGTTGCAGAATGGACTTTCAAGTCCTTTGGTGAAACACATTTTTCTTAAAATATGAAAGGTTTTAGAAAATACATTCGGTCACATGGTTAGGGGAAACAGACTAGAACTTGATTGTGTGGATTAAAAAGCAGATGATTAAAATATGATTGATTTATAAAATTGGTGTATTATGATTTGTTTTTTAATAGGGGATGTGGGAAGCCTTAGATCTTTCGCTGGATTAGGCATAAATAGTAAATAATCTAAGAGTTTGTCACACTCTGTTTTGGACTCCATCCTGCAGATCTGTAATACCATCTCATGTTTTCAAAACCTCAGCTCTCTGGGGGTGTTGGCTCCTTGTAGGGGACATGTGGGATAAAGTATCCAGGTGATATCTACTAAAGACCCTGTTGAGAACAGTGATCGTGATATAATACTGTTACAAAGGCTGCAGTTTATAGTGACCTACATGCCACACAGGCTGTTGTGGACTGTCCATCTGGGATTTAAAATGAGTGGTGGCTTTTTTTCCCCCCTTTTGCACATTTCTTTGTGTAATACAGTGTCTGGCACATAACAGGCTCTTAATTTTGGTTTGGGCTTATATATTTAATAATTTGGTGGATATGATCGCAAAGTTTGAAAGTCCGTAAGTGTTGGAAGGTAGAGTTAAGAATAAACTATTATCCCTGAGAAAATCATGTTATGTAATAATTTTAGAGTGATGAGGACATAGAGATTTTTATAATTTTAAAATATGTTTTCCTGCCAGAGTATGAGAAGATTGACAGAACCAGTTTGTCCCCTATTTATAGAACTTGGCCACGTCTAATTGAGAGAAGCTAGAGATTCAGGGAAGCTGGCCTAGATGGCTGAGTAATATGGGATGTGGTTCAAACACCACAGAGCATGTCAGGCCATCTCTGCAAATGACTTTTAACAGGTGAAATGTGATATATGGCAAATTTCATGTTCCCACGATGGAGAGATGGGACTAACCATTTTTACCATTGCTGATCCCCTTAACCTTCAGCCAGTATCTTAACAATGGCCATCAAGAGAACATGTGGAATGCTCCTTGCCCCGCCTTGGCCTCCGTGGAAAAACAGTCTTAGAAGAATCACTGTCTAAGGGTAAGATGAGAGCTCACGAACTATTCTGAGCTTGAGTGTTTGCTGATGTGGAGCTAAACTTAGCAAACATGTGTCTAGTGTGGTCAGAGGTTCTGATTCATTGAACGTTCTGATTGATGGAGACAGATTTGCAGAGACTGCTGTAATGAGTTAGTCACCCTTTACTCCCCCAGATTTTAAAGTAGATAGTTCAGCTATCACATTCTATCATTTAATGCCAAATCTTATTAGAGTACTATAGGTAAAGAAAGTACAAAAAATCCAGTCACATGAAGTGAACTCAGGAGCACCTTAGTACAGGGTCATTTTACAAACAATACCCTATTAACTTCCCCATAATTTGTCTTCTAAAGGTAGAATGCTGACTTGGGCAGGGCAAATTCCAGTTTTTTATTTAGATTCCACTTGGGGTTTAGTGTAGTGATCCATCATTAGACCTCTTGTGTGAAAGCTCTTGCAGAAAGGATCTTAGCAATATGTCTCATATTGGGGATTACCTATGTCTGTTACTAACATCTTAATTCGCGCAGATACCTTTATTCAGAGTTACTTGTGTTGCATTATGGTTCCTCCTGCATCAGCGTGTCTTTGTCGATTCTGAGGTGTTTCTCTGATTCGTAGAATGAAGAATTAAGAAGAGGGGTAATAATAACAGCATGGGCTTTTTGTTGGAATCCCATTGAGCCCCACTCCAGCTCTTAATATTTACAGTTCCATTTTGTTTCCTGTTGGAAAGGTATTGATTCAAAATCTGGACCTAATGGTTATTACTGCATATTTGGAACACAAATTTGGGAGGTTTTCCTTTAAGACCTTTTTATATCTGTAGATATGTTTATAGGCTCAGACTCCATCCACATTACACATACAACTGTTTGTGACCAGACCCCCTTGTATTCTCCTTTGAAGGATGTGACCAATCATTGCTTTTCCCCCTTTCTTTTTATCAACCAGGTGGCTTTATGCTACAAAAATGTGGGCTAAGTGAGGCCTGGGGTAGGAACTTTATGGAAAGAGCCATGCAATTTAGCAGAGAGAAGATTCTCTTCATCTGAAGCCCAAGGCCGTGGCCTAAACCAATCCCCGGGAAGCCGTTAATGGTGTTAGAAGGCGTCAAGTGAAATTGAGAAAATGCAGCTGTAATCATTTCCTTTACCTTGGTGAGAGCTGAAGCAAGGATTCAGGGTCCAACTAACACTGACTGTGAACACACATGGTGCCAGGCTGCGCCAGGTGTGGAAGGCTGCAGACTTGGGTAAGAATGCGGGTTCTGTTCTCTAGTTTCTCATCTAACTCAGGTGGGAATAGGGGGTGAGCAAGACAGGGCCACAAAAGGTGTGCTAAGCAGAATGTGAAGAGTACTGTGCCCAAGTTTGTTTGTTTTTTTAATATATTTTTATTGTTATTTATGTTTTTTACATTTTGTATTCCCCTTGGGTAACCCACCACCAATTCACCCGTGATCCATCTCCGTGGTCCCTTGTGTTCTTTTCTATTCCATTTTGTGCCCTTATCCTCCTCCCCCCCACCCCCCGCCAAGTGTCTCTCCTATTTGGTTTCCTTGTAGTCCTGTTACAAGTGAAGCCATTCGATTTTTTTCTCTTTCTTTCTGGCTTGTTTCACTGAGTATGATCCCCTCTAATTCCATCCATGTCGCTGCAAATTGCATGTGTTTATCTTCTTTCCATGCTGAATAGTATTCCATTGTGTATATGTAGCACATCTTCTTGATCCAGTCATCTATTTTTGGACATCTGGGTTGCTTCCATACCTTTGCTATTGTGAATAGTGCCGCAATGAACATACGGGTGCATGTATCCTTTTGGATTAGTGTTTTTGTGTCCGTTGGGTAGATTCCCAAAAGTGGTATTGCTGGGTCGTATGGGAGCTCCATGTTTAGCAGTCTGAGGAATCGCCATACAGCTTTCCATAGTGGTTGGACCAGTTCGCATTCCCACCAGCAGTGTAGAAGAGTTCCTTTTTCTCCACATCCTTTCCAGCATTTGTTGTTGCCTGTATTTTTAATGTGTGCCATCCTCACAGGTGTGAGGTGGTATCTCATTGTGGTTTTGATTTGCATTTCCTTGATTATAAGTGATGTTGA
>PVIJ01018555.1:0-26043 GCA_004024925.1 Scalopus aquaticus
TTCACTTATAACAGGACTATAGGGAGGCTGGGTGGGAGAGAGACACTCAGCGGTGGGGGAGGGGGGAGGGGAGGATAAGGGCACAAAATGGAAGAGAGGAGAATACAGGGGACCATGGAGATGGATCACGGGTGAATTGGTGGTGGGCTGCCCAAGGGGAATACAAAATGTAAAAGACATAAATAACAATAAAAAAAAAGAAAAGAAAAAAAATGTATTTTTAAAAAATAAAAATAAAAAAGCAGAAAAAAAGAACTCCTATTACAGTTTATTTTTAAAGAAAATTTAACAATTTTCTTAATTTTTCCATGGTAATATTTTGGTTATATCTATCTGTATTTGGGGACTCAGTTTCGGTAATTTTCATTGTTGTAAAAAATAGAACTTTAAATTCCAGCTTTTCAAATTTGCTTGTATAGAACAAAACAAGATTTTGAAGAACATAATCAGAATCAGCCCCAGAAGGCCCCAGTTCAATTCCTGGGTCTTTTGTAGGTCCTCTAGGGGAGGCACCTAAATCTACCTAAGTCTGCTTCACTCTTTCTTGAATTGTTGTTTTGGGGGATATAATTTATAGCAGTTTCAGTTCTTCCATTACAGATTTGCTTTCTTCTCCAGTCTCCCCTGTTATGTCAGACTTACAGCCTGACTTACGCAACTTGATGTCCAAGTTCAAATGTTGATTCTCTATCGATACTTGTACCCTCCCCAGCAATGCATTGGTACTTGGGCCTGGTCTTTCTTTTTCAGTCCTTTGCTGGATTCATTTGTGTAGAGCTCTGTAGAGTTGGAGCTCCATGCCGACACCCATATTCAGAAATGCTAATCTATTTTATTATCCAGAGTCATTCCCTGTTCTACCCTAGTTTCAACCTGTTTCCTAGACCTCCTTTTTGCCGCCTGCTTCATTTGCTACCAGGGGATGAAACGTGGAATCTTCTCCACATCCCTCCAATTTTTCAGTGGTGTCCCCTGGGGTTATAAAATATGGCAGTCGCCATCCCCTTATTCTCCTCCAGGAATACTTTCTGGAATTTTAAAATTCACTCCTGGTAAAGGAACCATTATTCAAAAGCAGTCAAGGTCTTTTCTGGTGACTTTTTCAAGGTAAAAGGGGGGGGGTGGTCTTCTTTCAATCCACAAATTTCTCCTCTTTCTGTTCTCCCATTTGGTGTAAATTTATGATTCCAAGGGTCTGTGTCAGACAGGTGTTTCTTACTGTTTACATGCACAAAATTTCCCTTTCAACAGAAGGTGCCTTACAACTAGCAACAGAGAAGAGCAATTTAAGAAAATGCTGCTAATGCGCAGAGGCTAAAGCAGATTGATTTCAGTTTCCAAGCTGCCCTCCGCAGCTGACCACCAATATATCTGCCTGTCTAGAGATGCTTGAAGGGATTTAGCATTTTGTTTGGGCTTTTGTAACAAGGATTCTGAGATCATTGCCTTAATAGAAGACACATACCCAGGGGAACAACTACAAACTGCTTTAGCAAAAGAATTTCTACAAACTGTTTTCTGTGAGACTGCATCACTTTCAAAACAAAGTACTTTTTAAACAGATAAGTTTTTAAATGTTTTAAACAATTCGTTTTCAAATGTTACCATTTTCCTCCAGTGGGTTCAGGCTATAACACAAGATGATTTCAGACCAGTGGGATGGAAGACATCTTTTTGGTTCGTAAGGTTATTAATGGAAGTGATGGGGGTTGGAATAGCTGCCTGGTGAGCGGGTGGGTTTTAATGTTATATAAGAAGTAGGTAGGGTGGTCAGGGAGGTGGTAGGTGAGCATGTATTGGGGTCCTGTGAAGGATGTCTGCTCCAAGTAGCAATTTACTGATTGGTTTCTGGGAGTCTTTTAAAAGCCCACAAACCCTGATTTTATATTATACAAATGCACGTAATATATCAATGAAGGATCAATGAAGGCTGATAATGAAACAGTGCTAAAAGATAGTACCTAAAACAGTACTCAAGACAGTGCCAAGGAGGGGGACAGGCCACTGTCTGTGGGGTATCAATTACATGCACAATTGCAAGACTACTCAGGCTCAGGGTCCAACAACAACAGGGTGTATTTAACAAACAAGAGATCAGGGAAAAGAAGAGCGTCTAAGGGCACAAGTGACTGTCTGTCTCACCCCAGATAGTGTCCACAGTGTCAAGAAGACCAAAAAAAGGGCACTTGTGGAAATGAGGTGACACTGCAGCAGCCCATAGCCTCAGTCTGAAGGTGGGCTGGAAGCAGGACCAAACAGCGACAGACTCAGCAGCACTTGGTACCAGAGAACCAGAGTCTGGACAGCTCTTTGTGAGCTGTTGGCGTACACCAACAGTGAACAGCTCTTTGAGATACTGGGCCTAGACCAATGGTGCTCCTTGCCGGTGATGCCAAAGGTAGGGCCAGAAGCAAATGCAGTGGCAGGGTCTCTGAATTGGAGGTATAGAGGTCTAGAAGTCTCTGGAGTTATGGTGAATCCCACAGAGGTTGTCCGCTTGATGCTTTTCTTTCTAGAGGCCATCTGCTGAATCTTTTGAAAGTTGTGAAATGCATGCTTACTCTTTGAATGTAGTCCAATGAATCCTTCTCTCTTTGGAGGCTGGCTTTCGACTCACTCAGGCTGGCTCTTGCTCTGCCTTATATCCTTTCAGGGTCCCCTACTCTACAAGCCTGATTGGGCTATTTTCAATCCTAAGAGTGTGACTGGACCTTTTGGCACAAATCAGCTTGATTTCCATTTTCAATCTGAATAATTATCTCAAAATTGAGTGACAGCTGAAGATCTTGAACCTGATTGGTCCATTTACCCAAACCTGATTGGTTCATTTTGCTTCCACCTGATCAGTCTATTTAGGACCCTGGAACCAGACATAAAAAGGAAAATCCCAGTCCCTGCCTAGGCTGGCCTGCGCTCAGGTCAGGGCAGCTGGTGGGTGGGGAGCCATGGCCCCATCATTCTCGATAGGTCAAGGCCTGGGGGAGGGGGAATTCCCACAGGTGACCAACTCAGCAAACCTGCCTTGCCCAGTGGCCTCTAGGTGTTGTGGGGATCCACTTATAACACTGAGAAAAATTCTTAAGAAGGGGTAAAACTGGAAGTTTTGGGGCTAAAGCTGTCTGCTGACAAGACAAACTAGAGGGATTTTGTTAAAATACAGATCCCTGGACCTTATTCCTCTAATCTGCTTCCTGCAACCTAAAAAGAGTCTAGAAGATCCACTTTGAAATCTGTGTGTTCACTGGGAGCTTGGGTTTTAGAGATTCACGGGGACACTGAGGAGGGCCCCTAGTTCTCATAGGCTGTCTCCGAGATGGGGTGCATGATCAGGAAGCTGTGGGCCAAAGGAGAATGGTGTGGAAGTGGGGCATACCAGGTGGGCCAAAACTGGGGCCCCTAGTGCAGCTGCACCTACCCATGGGAGGAGAAAAATTTGTGAAGTCTGGAGAATGTTTTCAGGATCTAGCCCCCCCAAATAGGAGTGCAGCAGCCCAAAGCCTATACTTGCAGGCCAGTGAACTTTGTAGAACCTACTCTCAGGCTTGGCTCTGAAACTCTCCTCTATCTGAACTACAGAGGGCTAGATCCGCCCCAAACATTTTAGGCTCAGCACTTGCTACCACCGCTCTGATACTGAGGGCCGTGGTTGCTTGGCTAATTTCTAGTGGAGGGTAGCCCCGACTGGGGCCTGCTAGACCTGTGCCTTTGCGCCCTTGCTGCTTTTTAACTTTGGATGCTCAGAGTACAAGATATTTAACCCAGCAGGCATTTGGATATATGAGTATGGAACTAAGAAAATCTTTGTGTCACTGCTGAATTTGGATAAGTGCCTTATTGAATTATTTTATTAGCAGAGGGGTTAGATTTCATTGAATTTTATTGCCCTTATAGTCCTAGTTCCCTCCTGGGATTTTCTACTGCATCTTTTCCTGGCTCTCTCTCATGCAACAGGGCACTCACACAGACCTTTCCCAGAGAGGTCAGGAGGGACAGAGTTAATCCCACCCACCATGTTCTCTCAGTACTATTTTACATGCTTCATGTAGTCATGGCACTTTCACCTCCTGTTGTTAATCACAAATTTTATTATTGTCTCACTTAGCTATTATGCAAAGCCCTCACTCTCCTTTCCCCAGACGCATGTCACTGTCCCCAGCCTAGGGCCTCTCACGAAGCCCGTGCTCAGCTGTTGAATAATTTCATGACTTCAGTGCTGCTGTGGCCACTTGTAAAGGCCACGTTTTCATTTTCTCAGAAAAACAAAATGCAGTTTAGGTAGACTATCGCTAGATGGAACTAGTCTGTTAGAGCAAGTTGAGACCAAGCCCCAAAGAGTCAGCTATCAGTGTGATGCAGATAAATAAGTGCACTGTTCAGATTTTCTTTTCCGAGACTCATAAATTAATCTCTTTATTAAAATGATCGAATTCCAACTTAGTCAGCAGAGTAGATAATTCTTTAAATGCAATAGATGCCCCAGGTAGAGTCTGTTACCTTTCCCTATTGATTTCTTCCTTTCCCTTCATCAGCTCAACTGGAGTCTTAACTGAGAGCCAAAAATCTCTTCTGACAGAGACTTTTCGTTCTACTTGGAGCTGCTCTGACGTCAAAACTCCCCAGTTGCTTATCCCTCAACGGCCAGCAAAGACCCAACTGTTGATCTCAGCCACAGGCTGTCTGCTCACCTAGACTCCACTGTTTGAGCTAATTATAGGGAACAAACTTTGCCCACTAAGGAAGGGAAAGGAGCTTCACAGAGGTGTGATAGTGCTGAAAGTGTACAAACTACCCCCTCCTTTGGTCTCTTTTCCTTAAATCAGAAAAGATAGTTTCTTACTTGACACCTTTTAGATTCCCTCCTCCCGTTAGCTCTCTGAACCCGCTGGGGGCTGCTGGCTTAATTTCCACAATAGCTGCAGTTAATTAGTATCCCAGGGTAACTGACTTCCCTTAGCAACAGAGGTAACAATGGCTTCAGCTCACAAATTACCTTAGCTACAGTTTTCTTCCACTGATAAAAACATATTCAACAATACTCAAACACAGGTTTTAAACAGAAAATTAATCTGATGTCTACTTATCAACAATTATTTATTAATCTCCTGTGTGCAAATCACAGAACTGGCCAGCTACTGAGTATAGAGAGTTGAATCAGCTGTGGTTATTTCTCTTGGGTAACTCGGAAAGGATCTGAAAGAGAAGATAGGAAATAGACAAGTGGTCTACGAGATAATATTAAATGTGTGACTTGGTTTGAAGACCTGGAGGGTGTCTGAGGAAGGTGAAGGTCTTTGAGACTGGGGGAGGCGAGTCTTGAACTAGGGAGACTGACAGATTTTAACTCAAACCCTAGCTAACTTTGCCACTCCGGCAAGTTACTTTCAGTTTCCTTTCCCGTAAATAGAGACTAAAACCCACCATGGTGAGAGTGCCATGACTACATTTATGTAAAGATTAGAAATTATATATTGATAATGTACCTAGTACATTTCTCGATCAGTAGTCCCTCTTTTAATTGTTGATAACTTAGTTTCAAAGGCTTAGTAGGCTTTAGCTAGGGGAAGAGTAGAGCACTGGAGATTCCTTTTGGAAGGAAGTGCATCAAAATGCCCAGGGCGGGCCTCCCCAGTGGTGCAGCGGTTGAGCGCTCTGCTGTAGAGCTGTCGGCAGCGGCGATGCGAGTTCGACGCCTGGCCGGGGAGAAGCTCACATGGTGCGGCAGACCTCTCTTGCCTCGCCCGCTGCTCCCCTCAGCAATGTACTTCTGATCTGCCTGTTTGCACCCCACTCTGTCTCCGGGGAACCCTCTCGCCGCCCCACGCCTCTGGCCTGTACCCCAGCTTGTATGTATAAATAAAATAAAACCTTAAAAAAAATGCCCAGGGCTATTGATACTGGCTAGGAAGGAAAGACGAAGGAAATTCGTTAGAGGGGGAGATTGGATTGAAGAAACAGTTGAGAATTTGTTACAAGGACTCTCAGTTAAAATGTCAGACAGAGCTGGAAGAGACCTTTAGAAATAATCTGATGGTCCAAAGTATTTGATTGATGACATGATCTCCGTCTCACTGGCCCTAAGTAAGATGACTCTTCTCATTGTGAAGCTGAGCTTTTATTTTCAAGTTAAATCAAAAAGTTAATGATTTTAAACTTCCATCGTGTGTCTTCTCAAGCAGTGCTTTAGTATATATTGATACTGCTATTGATATGAGGACACTAGACATCTCTCGGAGATTCTAACAGAGAGAAACTCCTTGACTTGTTCAGGGTCATAAGGCTGACTGCAGAAAAAGGGTGAAGAGGAAGTGGTAAGAAACAGATTACTGCTCCCAAGTTTGGATGCTAACCAAGGTCATGTTCACTCTCTATATCAAGGAGAATGCCTGCTCTTGATGACCATGTTATGATTGCTGTCACTATAAATGATGATAAATAATACCAGCACCTGCGTTTACATAGAGTTCTTGCCTTTTATGTTTATTTATTTTTCAAGTAACACTGGTTTATGTCACTGTACATGATTCAGAGGAGTAGGTTCGCATACACCGCAGATGTGTAGTAGTGATTTCTTTTCAAAAGGCACTGAAGACCATTCTCTATTTTCTTCTCACATCTGACCTGGAGATCTGGAGATAGTTAAGTCATTACTCTTCCACCCCCCACCCCCAAAACAAAAAAACACACTACTTCATTTCTACAGATGAAGAAACTGATTCCCAGCAGCTTAACATGACATGATCTAAAATGCACAGAGAAAAACTAGAACTCTCTTCTAACTTACTAACCAAGACCACAGTCTATGATTGGGACTAGAGCATATGTAGGAGAGAGTGACTAGGGACAATCTATGGAACATTCAGGCTCCTGTCTCTGGGAAGCCTTGTTCCTCGTCACCCTGGATGAGTCTTGGATGTGTCTTGGATGTGTCTTGGATTATCACACATGCAGCAGCCTTCGTGCTCCGACAGATCAAACTCATCCAAAAACCCTGAGGCCAGCCACAGTGTTTCGACTCTTTCCCCACATCTAACCATTCCACAGCATGTAACAAATCCTTGACAAATTTCCAATGAGAAAATAAACATCAGCCACCAAATACCTTCCATCTGTGACTTGATGTGGCCAAACATAGGCTCATTTGAAAAGGTGCACCATGAGGTTCAAGCTCCCCTACCCACCCCACACATCTAGTGATTTTCCCCAATGTTAAAAGGATCTCATTTTTGACAAAACAAATGTAAATGTCATCATTACAATTTGGTACATTTACAGAAGGAACCCATTGATACACATTGTTGTATATTTTGCTTTGTGTTTGTTTCATACTAAGCATACTAGCTTTAGATCAATATTATATTTATCTGGTTTCCCCCCATATTTGTAGGAATAGAGAACTCATCAGCCTTTAAAGAGGAATCAAATGCCAAACTAAATTTACCCTCTAGAAAAGCGTTAATATATGTGGAAATATATGTGTATATTTACATATATACATAGTTATATATACATAAATTTAAATATTTGGGTATCTACAAGTAAATTGATATTTATTGAACACCCACAAAATGCCATGTACTTTACCTGTATATTTCATATTATTATTAATCCTTGTGAAGTAGGCATTTCCATTTTATAGATCAGCAAACTGAGGGTCAAAGATTTTAAGTTGTTTACCCCATATTTACAGCATAGAGCTACTAAGATGCAGATCTGAGACTTTAATACAGGTCTTCTAACTCCACAGCTGTTGTTTTTATTAATACACCACAGCAGTATGTATAATAGCTTGCTCCAAAAGTGAAGATAATTTTTAGAAAAGAACTAGGTAAGCAGATATTCATGAATTAGAGAACATCCAAATTTCAGATCCAAATCATTTGGCCACTTAAAAAGTAAAAAAGACTTAATCAATCATAAAGAATTCCACTTAAACTTATTATCGAAAGTGATTAATAAGAATGACATTTCCTTACCAACTCCAAATGATAAAATCAATTTGGGAACTTTCCCAATAACTTGAACTCAAAATACTGAGCTTAAGAGAAAGCCTATATAATCAAAAGTCTTTATAGTATGCCACAAACATAACAGAATCTTAATTTTCAATTTTTATTTAGCTGATTTTTCTTTTAAAGCAGAACAGAAAAGTCAAAAATAAGTGAATACACACACATACATGCATACATACATACATACATACATACATACATACATACATCTAACACTTCAAATTCTCTGAGTTTCTTGCATTTTATTTAAGAGGATTCATTTTTCAAAACAGAACCCAGAAGATAAAACAAGCTCATTTAATTCATATCCCAGAATTATATTTGCTTTGTTCGAGCCAATGTCTAAGTGCCCATATTAAGGGCTTCACACTGACCCAAAAGTGTTAATTCATCAATACATACAGTTTTCTTTGGTACTTTTAAGTTGCTCCTCATTTTCCTCTTAGAGTTCACTAAAAATGAAAAATAAACAATAAAATTTAAATTTCAGATAAACTACAACTATTCTTTAGTTAAGTATATCCTCTGTAATAATTAGGACATATCTAAGCTAATCAAAATAATTGTCTACCTGCAATTAAAATTTAAAAGGACATCCTGTATTCTTATTTGCTTAATATGGCAACCCTACTGATGATAAATTATAAGTATCCCCAGGATTTCATATTTAAACTATGATATTTTTTCAATGCGTTATTTGTAGGTTTTTGGGTGAATGATGGTGTATGTGTGTGAGTGTGTGTGTGAATAACCCCCAAAATGTAGGTTATAGTGTATATACTCACTCTTGAAACAATTTTCAATTACTTTGATTAAGTGCTGTATGTGTGTGTGTGGATTGTCCTGGTTAGTCAAACAGTCTGTCTGTCTATCTATCTATCTATCTATCTATCTATCTATCTATCTATCTATCTATCTTCTATCTTTCATCTATCTATACATATAGTGAAACTGGCCAGGATAATTTGAAAAGAAGAAAGTATACCTGAAAGGAGATGAGGAGGTAGAGAGAGTAATGGGAAAAACTTCCTTACCATGTATTAAAAGGTATAAATCTATGCTGATAATAAGAATATTTTGGTTCTGGTATAAGAGTAGATAAATTTATTCCAGAATAGAGATTCCAGAATCTCTTGCCCCAAAATAAGTTTCAGAAGTTTCGAGGACTCAAATTGTAGAGGTAATTATAAAGGTACCTTGAGAAAACATGGAAAATTATATGTAATCCTGAAGTGGAAAAGACCTTTGTATGGAAGATAGAAAGCCCAAAAAACAAAGCCAAAATTTTTTATAAATTTAACTACATACGTAATTTAAAAATGTATGGACACATAAATTTCACTGAGTATATATATTCCACGATTTCTTTATTCATTTGTCTGTTGAAGGGCACTTAAACTTGGCAAGTGTGAACAGCACTGCTATGTACACAGGCATCCATAACTCTATTTATATTAGAGTTTTCATATTTTTAGGGTAAATACCTAGTAAAAGTATTGTTGGATCAAATGAGATTTCCACTTGTATTTTCTTAGGAAATCTCCATGCCATTTTCCAAAGAGTCTGCACCAACTTGCATTTCTACCCAAAATGATTGAGAGTTCCTTTTTCCCCATACCCTCACCAACATTTGTTGAATCCATTCTTTTCATATGAACCATCCTTACAGGGATAGGTAATATCTCTTTGTGGTTTTGATTTGCATTGCCTTTATAATAGGTGATGCTGAACTATTTTCCAGATGTCTACAAGCATCTGAATGCTGTCTTCAGGAAAGTGTCTATTTAGGTCTTTTGCTCATGTTTTGATTGCCTGTTCTCTTGTTGGATTTTATCAGGACTTTGAATATTTTGGAGTTTAGCTTCTTGTCACATGTGTGATATGGAAATATTCCCATTCTGTAGGCTGCCTTTTTGTTTCTGTGATAGTTTCTTTTGAGGTACAAATTAAAGCTTTTTAATTTGATGTAGTCCCATTTTAGAAATTTAGTTCATGAAAATATTTGCACGAGCATGCAAAGATACACATATAGCAGGGTGTTCATTGAAGCAGTGTTATATCAATGAAAAATTGGAACCAACTTAAATATTCATTAGTATAGGATGGGATAAAAATCAGTGTAAATTTATATGTTGAAATACTATTCAGTCAATTAAAGAAATAAAAATGATTTGTAGTTGCTAAAATGCAATGGTTTCCAAGATAAATTTGTTGAGATTAAAGAAAAAGGTGCACAATAAAGTGTGCAATATTCTCCAGTTTTTTGATAAAGAAGAATGTACATATGTACCTATGTTTTTATGTGCAGAGATAGACAGGATTTCGTTGTCATACCCTTTATTCTCTTTGAAACATTTCATATGAAGTACATGTATTACTTTTCCAATAAAAAAAAAAAACGCCTTAACCTATGAAAGATAACTATTTTGGGTCTTTTTTTAAAAGCTTGCTTATCGAGTCTCATTTCTTCTCTTGTTCTTATCTCAAGGTCTATTTACCAGTTATCACTGTTGTGCCAGGGGGGGCCCTGCAGGGAGCTGATGATAATCGGTGGCTGGCTCCCTTTCATAACACAGTCCAGCAATCAGCAATTCAATTTCCTTGTGCCAGAAAAGGCCCTCAGATGATGGTAGTTAGCATCCACAAATGTAATCTCCCCTAAACCTGAAAATCTCAAGAGGCAGAACATATCCCTCAAACCATGACTTCGGGCAGTCTGTTCCTTCCGTGGTAGCAATCGATCACACCCACAATTCCTGGTTCTTTACTGACTCTCCAGCAGGTGTCACTCTCCTCAGTACTTTCATCTGGATTATTACCCCTTCCTCAGCCGCCTTCCATTGCCAAGCTGGTGCTAAAAACTTGACCAGTCTGTCAATATTTAGGGCCCACTTATCCTCCTTGTTGAAGCTCATGATTTTTTCAGCACTGCTCATATCATTGTTCTCTTCTTTCTCTGACTTTGTCTTACTTTCATAAAAAGATGATTGAAATTCCAAAATAACACTTTCATAAAACTCTGTTTTTCTTAAATGTAACCACATGTAAGAATTAGATTTTATCTAAATGATTCTGGTTTTATAGTCAAACAAAACAGGGTTTTCTCCCCAACTTTGATAGACAGTTATAGGCAAATCACCTAGACTTTCTGCACTTCAATTTCACCATATTTACACTGTGGATAATAATAAGTACCATACAGGGCTATATTGGTATTAAATGCCAATTGCCATGCACCTTACCTGGCACATCATAGCTGGTCAGTTACTCAACCTAGGAACACCCACCCCATTCTCTGATCCATTCCTGTTACA
Source organism: Scalopus aquaticus (assembly GCA_004024925.1). Taxonomy (NCBI): domain Eukaryota; kingdom Metazoa; phylum Chordata; class Mammalia; order Eulipotyphla; family Talpidae; genus Scalopus; species Scalopus aquaticus. Next base: position 11,324 of record PVIJ01018555.1, read on the forward strand.
ATCTTGTTACTAGGAAAAGATCAAGAAACTTGAAGTTAATAGAACCCAGAATGAAACTGACAGTGTTAATTGTGGATTTCTTTCTTTATCTTCCCTATTTTTTTCTTATCTTACTACTTCTCCCTTGTTATCCCAAGGATATTTGTGTTCTGTCTCTCACTCATCATCTGTGTAACCTTTTTTGGTTAGTTATTGAATTTTTAAGGTCTCAATTTTTCCATCTTAAAAAGGGTTTAATGCTGTTTTAGGTTTGTTGGGAAGTGTAAATGAGATCATGTACATAAATGTGTAAGGTATAAATTCACAAAGTGCTATAACAATTTGAAGTGTCCTTATTAAATGCACATGTAGAGTGAGATTTTAAAGTGAACAAAAGCCTTTGGAGTCCCAATGATTTATTTTGCAGCTCAGATTGATGTGTCATTTTTAGTTGGTTCACAAGCCATATTTCCAGCTGTCATCCATCAACACTTTGGCCACAGCCTGTTCTTGGCTGCCTGTCTATGTGGAATTAGTTATTCTTCTCCCTAGCACAGTCTAGTTTTCTCCAGACAAAAACTCTTCTTCCCCAAGAACAGGGATCCTCTCACGGAAATGTTTTCAATTGAAAAACTACTTCTTTGGAATCTGCCTCATTCTTTCTTCCTCATTTTTTAGCTTAGAGATGTTGAAATAATTTTTAATTAATTAAAAAGTAATTCAGTTCACAAATATGTTTTGGACACCTAGTGTGTGCCAGATCTAGTGGCTAGGTTTTGGGCATACAGAGGTAAAAAAAAAAAAAAGCACATTCCCAGTCCTCAGCAACTTAATGATTTAGGATGGGTGTGATCTGTAAACACACGCTTACAATGTATTTTTTATAATAAGTAATAATAAAAACTTCTATCAGCTACAGAGGTAGCAAGTTCAGGACAAACTTCATGAAGTAGGTGCCGTTTAAGTTTTGAGGGATAGGTAATATTTTGACAGGTAGATAGCAAGGGAAAGATACTCTATGCAGAGGAATATACAGTGTATAAACCACTAGAAAGGCATGAAGCAGTACATCTTCTTTAGAGAATCCATCACAGGATTATGAAGAAGGTTAAGAGATGACCCTCATGGAAGCCCTGTAGCTGTGCAAAGGGGCTTGGGTTCGGTGGAATGTGAGAGGGTACAGTTTCAGTGGAAAGTAAAAATCAGTTTATTCCTGTGTTTGTCAACCCTCACTGTGCATCGGAATCATCTGGGTATCTTCGAAACTATGGATGTCAATGCCCTAGTCATGAGATTTTTACTTAATTGGTATGTGTTTTGACATTTTTATTGCCCCTAGGTATTTTTAAGATGCTTCTAGGATTGAGAAAATGAGCATGAGTTTCCAAAAGATCATTCTGAGGACAATATGGGGGCTTCACGGGGCTCCAGAAGGCTAGGGCCCAAGGTGGGCAGATCACTGAGGAGTGGGGAGCCATTGCAATAGTCTGGGTAAAATAAAAGCTAGAAATTAGTTGATATGTTAAGAAAGATAAATTGTCACCTTCCCTAAGCAAATTATTAGCTGCATAAAGCCTGGGCCATATTTCATAATTTTTCAGTGTAAGGAATATTACTGCAACAAGTAATCAATATCCATAACAAACATATCGGCATGTATATTACATATATTTCTTAGTCAATTCAGACTTCTGTAACAAGGTACCATAAACTGAGTGACTTAAGGAACAGATAGTAATTTCTCACAGTTTTGCAGGCTGGGAGGTCCAATATCCGGGTGTCGGCTCGGTCAGGTTCTGAAGAGAACCCTCTTCCTGGTTTGTACATAGATGGCTACCTTCTCATGATGTCCTCATATAGTGAACCACAGAAAGAGAGGAAGCTCACCTGTGTTATAAGAGTACTAATCCCATTCCTGAGATGCTCCCCTTCATAACCTGAGCACCTCCCAAAAGCCCCACCTCCTAATGTGATCGCAGGGGCATTAGGGTTTCAACATATGAATGGGGGGGCAGCACAAATAATTGGTCTGTAACTACCTATGCCTCACCCACCCCCTTTCTTTCTCTCTTGATTGAGATTTATTAGCAAAGAGTAATTCTAGGTGAAGAATATATGGACATTGCTGGACTGCTCTATAAGCTTGAATTTTTTTCAGCATGAAAAGTTAGTAATAACATTGAATGCATGTACTGAAATGGTTAAAATGGTAAATTTTAAGTTTGGTGGATAATAGGATCATCCTAGTAACAACTGGAGAGATGAGTGGAGAGTAATAGCTTCATAGTTCTCCTTCAAGATTCTGAGCACCAACTACACAAATACAGGATGATTTGTCATGACATCAAATTGGTGTGAAAGTACCCTGGGGTTTTCTCTTGTTCATAAGCTGATGTGAGAGGCAAGAATGTTACGCAGTTGCTAAATAAAGTCATAAAAGCTGGGTTATCAAGAATAGAATCTGAATGTCCTAAAGAACAGAAGTTTTAATCTAATTGTTACGTATACGTGTCAGGCCATACCTGTGCCATTGTGTTTGCTGAGAAAAACTTGTCTACAATGGAGTCAGTTAGATAAGAAAAGTTCAAGAATTCATTTCAGAGACTTGCCTAGAGTGTCCTTATCAATACCCTGCATGTAAACAGATGCCCAGAAAAGCTAAAGCAGATAGGTAGGTGATTAACCCCAGTTGTTTACCTGGAAACCAAGAAGCTGAGAGTTAGAGACTGAATAAACGGTAGGATTCTTAAGAACTAGAGCCAAAGGGTTAACAGTACAAAGTTCCCAAGAGCCCCAACAGCAGCTGTGAGACAGGCCCGCTGCAGCTGCTGCTCAGGGTTTGGCCTCACAGTCCTCTCTTTGTTGCTTCTGCCACTGTCTGCCAAAGCCAGGGTAGGGCTCTGAGAAGCTAGACAGGAAAATATTTCAAAGGACATAACTCTCTTCAAATTCTATAGGGCTGGGTGGCAATTACTGCTATGTCTAGTTTACAGATGAGGAAACTAAAGCTCAGAAATTTGCAGTGACTGGTCACAGGTCCCATTCCAGCATGACAGAGTGGAATTCAGACCCAGGTTACTGTTCATCTGGGAGTTTATGTAATATTTTTTGAGATCTACTTATGGCAAACATCGGGGCTACAAAGATGAATAATACACAGCCCTTGCCCTCAAGATGTTTATAAATACCTTAAAACAATTCAAATAGTATTAAAGTATTAAATAGTATTAAAATAAAGGGCTTCATATTATGTTAGATACTCATGTACTGGAGAACTGCAGTTCAAGTAGAGCTGGAGTGTAGGGCACATGGAAGGAATGATGGGAAGTACATCTGGAAAATTGATTTGGGCCCAGATTGCGTTGGCCTGGAATGCTATGCTAAATTGGTTGGACTTTATATTGTATACAGTGGAGAATTATAAATATTTCCAAGCAGAGGAATGCATGGTCGAATCCATTTAGCAAGATAACTCTAGGAGCATGTGGAGGATGGACTGGAGAGAACTGGGAAGACAGATAGTTATTACAGTAGCCTGTATCTGCTACTGCTAAGATCTACAAGGATGGGGATAAATATATGAGAACCTTTGAGAAGGTTGAATAAGTAAAATTTTGTGGCTGATAAGACGTAAAGGTCAAACTTAAGGAGGATGATGCTGTGGAATTGTTAACAGATAATTAATGGAAATGAGGAACAAAAGAAGAAGGTCAGGTTGAAAGAGAGAGAGAGAGTATTTGGCTTGGGATACCTTAATCTAAAAGTGACTCTGATATCCAGGAAAAATGCCCAGTAAGCAGCTAGAAACAAGACTGAAGGTGAGGAAAAACGTTTGGGCTGAAGTTAGGGATTTGGAATCATCAACTCCTTCTAGTTGGTTCAAGCTATTGAAAAGAACCAAAACTTTGTCTGTTTGGAGAGCACAGAGGAGAGGGTAAGAGGAGAACAGGGGGAGGGCAAGAAGAGAGGAGACGCCTGAGGGAAAGGAAGGACACTGTGTGATGGCCAATATGAACAGACTGTGTCATGACACATAGTAGGTGTCCAGTAAGTGTAATTGTAAATTAATTTAATGTATAAATGAGTAGATGAAAGAACCCCAACAATTAAAGGTCAGGTCGAAGAGAAGGAATCAGTGAGTGACTAAAACAGTAAGGGAAGGAGAGTAGGCTTGCAGAGAGAGCCGCGCACAGAGAAGCCTCCTGTGAAGGAGAGAATTTTAAGCTGGAACTTAAAGGAGAGGTTTGGGCTTTTGAGTAGAAGTGAAAGGGAAATTCATAAAAGCGTGTTAGTCATCATAAAGGTGCAGAGGCTGGAACTGATTCAAAGAGAGAAGTTGAAACATTCTTAGTAGTTGGGTTACAAAGCCTTTACATATCTGCGCATACTCAGTGGTACTATTGTTGGCCCAAGAGCCTAGTCTGAACATCAGCAGTTTTCATTGTTGGTCAGGAATGTGTTCTCTACTCCCCTCAGGCTCTGCTCACAGACACCCACCATAGTGACTAAACAAGATCAGGATGGTGATGTCTCTTATCCCTCAAGTCGAAATCTTTATGCTTTAGCCACAGAGCGAACGTAATTCTTACTGACTGAAATTCTCATGTGGACTTTGTCAGTGTGAACAGTAAAATCCAAGGGTGGAAAAAAAATTGGGAAATAGTTGTGAAAAGAGAGCCTTGAGTGCCATGTTGTGAACCTGAAACTTGATGGGCAAAGAATGGGAAGACACCTGAAGATATTGAGAAGGAAGTATCACATTGAGGACTGAGCTTTAGGACTGGGAAACAGAAACAAAACTGGTTCTGAGGGTCTTCATTGTGTCCAGAGTCCTGAGTGTGTACCTTGGGAGGTCTATCCCAGATGCTTTTTGGAAGCCATGAAAAAGGAATACCAATACAGTAGCAAAATTTCTTCTCCAAGCAACACCTGACACTCCCCAGAATTGCATTTGTTTGGACTGCCCTTCCTCTTACATACCGCTATCACGATGGAGAACCTGGGCAAGCTCATCCTCTGGTGTCCTCCTCAACCTACTTGGCTGTTCTGCCTAGATTTCTACTTTCTCTATGATCAGAGTTCTAAAGAAGAGAATTTCAAACACAGGACTGCCATTTTTCTGAGGTCCTAGAGCGCAGATGAGCTTCTTCAGCATCCTGTGTATCACAGAGTTCTTTCTCTGGGCAGCAATGTCTCCTGATGACTATATCACCACCTGTGACCCTTAATTCTCCCTTGTCACTAGTCTAAGAGACTCAATTGGCATTTGGTTGAGAAAATTATATATTAAGTCTACCAACTCAGTGGTCTCCCAGGTCTTAAGTTCTACCTTCTTATGTTTCTTTTCTTCAACACCCACTTCTGCTAACTTGAGTGAGGCTTCTCCGTCTTTCGAGGTGACCTTTCAAACATGCCTTTCAGCTTTGAACCTGAAGCTACCTGATTTCAGTAGCTTCCATGTGACTATTGACCTGTGCTGTAGAACCACTTCCCACCATTCCACCATCTTGAGGTAGTTACTTCCTGGGAAGAGAGGGTAATTTTTTGGTTCTACAATAAAGTCATATCCATGCCAAATCAGAAGATCCGAGGAACTATTTATTTATAAATATAAATATTATTTATTTATACTAATTTGTCAGTCATTTACATGTCTATATAACTTTGGAGTTACATTTTTACTTCTCCATGGGTGTACATACTTCATTTATCCTCCACCAAACATCCAGTGTCAGTGCTTTCTTCCCCTTCCTCTCCCTACCTCCTTTCCTCTCCCCGCTATTCCCTCTGGTAACCACATTTTTCATAGAATTGTTTTTTTTAGAAATCCATCCATCATTCTTTTTTACCTCTTCAGATGAAATTTTCATTAAAAGTTCTGAAGCATGGCTAGACAAGTTCATTAAAAGAAAGCAACATTTTGTACATATACCCAAAATGTGGACAATTTACATATTTTATGAAGTTAACTGAAGTAATACAATTTGTATCAGAGGTATTGCTTTTAATATAATACCATCAATGAAAGATTTGCTTGAAGGTAAGTGGTATTTTCAAATCATTGTCATTAAAATGTTAATATGCAATTAAAAATTTTTTTTTCTGGTCTCAGAAATTTCTACATGACTTGTACAAGTACAAGCTTGTAATATGTACTTCAAGATAATAGTGGTTTCCTTATATATCACAATTCCATGCAACCACATCCATTACACAGGCAAATAAGATTCAGGTGAAATAGAAAAGTTACACAGATAGTGTGGTAGGAAGGCAGGCATTCTGTCATTCTGTTTTTTTCCATAGCTTGTTCTGTTTCCATATTTCTGACCCAAGATCAGGGAGCATGTCCATCAAATGGGAATTAGTTTGGTATTATATCACTCATAGAGTGTTTAAAAGACCTTGAAATTTTAAGTGGCTTGATTGACCATTTGGACACAGTCTGACAGAGATTGTAAGACTTAATATAGATCAACAAAAGCAACATGCTTTTTGAATCAACCATTTGGAGCCTGAAATGTGATGTTTATTTTAGCTGAGGTGAAATAAAAAATACTACATCTCTCCAGTCATGGAAGTCAGTGAGAAAATACGATTTTATACATGATAGGCTATTTACTTTACACTCAACTTGTTATGCGTGCACTTAATCTATAAGCTCTGCATGACTGGTACCTGATTCCTTTCTGCAATCTCTTATGCATTTCCTTGTTGTACAATAAATTTTAAGTATACGAGTTCCCATTGCTAAGTTAGTGTGCTGTGTGAGCTCAGAGGCACTCCATAAATATCCAATGACTTTCCCTGGTTAATGTTTTTCTATTTCCCAAGTACTTCTGTTCCACAATATAGAAGGTATAATCCACAATACGGTAGTCAGAATTATGAGCTAGTGATGTAGCCAAAAGTGTTTATTCTGTTGGCTATATACTCTTGACATCCATATGCATTTGTCTGAGCTTATAAGATCCTCTAGCACAGAAACCTTTTGTTTTTGCTGAGTGGTATTCCATTGTATGGTTGTACCACAGCTTGTTTCACCACTTATCCATTGAAAGGTGTATAGGTGTTTCCAGTTTTTCACTGTTGTGAATAAATGTTATTAAAATTATATACAAGTTTTTCTCTGAATATAATTTCTCATTTCTATAAGAAAAATTACCAATCGCTTGGCCATATGTTAACTGCATGTTTAATGTGATAAGAAACTTCCCAGTCTGTTTTCAATGTGACTGTGCCACTTTGTCTTCCCCAAAGCAATGTATAAAAGTTCCAGTTGCTTTACATATGCACAGAACTTACATTACAGTATTTTAAAAAGACATTTCTAATACATGTATATTATTATCTTGGTCTTAATTTGAATCCTCTGCTGGAAAGTGGTCTTAAATATATTTTCCTGTACTTATTTACCATTGGTATAAATCTTCAGTGAAATGTCTGTTCATGCCTTTGTCTAATTTCTAATTGAATTGCTTTTTCCTGTTGATTTTCCAGAGTTACTTATATATCTTGGATTCAAGTCCTGTGTTGGGTATATTAATTGGAAATATTTTCTCCCAGTATTTAGTTTGTCTTTTCATCTTCATGATAGTGCCTTTATATATCCATTTGGTTTCCTTTCTAAGAACTTTTTGCCTAAATTTGGGTTATACAGGTTTTTTTCTGCTCTCTAAAAGTTCAATTTTTATGTTTTATGTTTATATTTATACCATTTTGAGTTAGTCTGTACAAAGTGTGAAGATGAGATCAGGGTTCTTTTTCATTTTATTGCATGTGAATGACATCTTGTTCCATTTGTGGAAAACACTACCAATTGAATTGCTTTTACACCTTTGTCAAAGATCAAATGGCCATATTTGTGTGACCTACTTCTGATCTCTCTATTCCAGTCCATTGAACCGAGTCTCTATTCCTTTCCCAATGTACACTGTGTTTATTACTGTGTTTTTATAATAATACTTGAAACTTGGTACTATGAGGTCTCCAACTATGTCTTTCTCTCAAAATTGTTTCAGCTTTTTTGTTTTCATTACTCTTTCACATACATTTTAGAATGTTGAACTTTAGAAATTATATTGTCTATCATTATAATTACTATTAAAACCTGCTGGGATTTTCACTGCTGTTGCATTAAATCAGTTTAGAGAGTATTAGGATCTATATTCCATTGAAACCTCCAATGCACACCCCTGATATTTCTCACCATTCAAGTATATCTTCTTTCATAACTTTCATCACCATTTTGTAGTTTCTGGCACACATATCCTACACAAGTTTTGTAATATTAATATTTCATGTTTTCATCTTGAATTCATTTTAAATGACATACGATGTATTTTTGTGGTTTTGATTTCCAATTATTCATTAGATTTATAGTTATTTCTTAAATTTAGAAACACAATTACATTTTGTGTGTTGATCTTGTATTCTGTGACCTTGCTAAACTCGTTCATTAGTCCTAGGAAGTTTTCATTTAAGATTCCCTGAGGTTTTCCACATAGGTAATTATATTGTCTCCAAATGGGAACAATTTCTTCTTTTCCAGTCTGTGACTTCTTTCTTATTTATGTTACTACATCAGTTAGAAGTTTTAGTATGATGTTGAATAGGAGTTGTGAAGAGTAGATATCCTTGCCTCTTAATCTTGAATATAAAGAAAAGCAACAATAGGCACATGAAAAATACATTATCATTTATCAGGGAAATGCAAATCAAAACCACAATGAGATGCCACCTCACAGCAGTGAGAATGACCCATATCAAAATGAGTAGAAACAACAAGTGCTGGTGAGGATGTGGAGAAAAAGGGAACATTTATACACTGCTGGTGGGAATGTAGACTGGTTCAGCCACTATGGGAAGCAACATGGAGGTTTCTCAAAAGACCAAAACTAGATCTACCATATAAACCAGTAATTCCACTCTTCCAAAATACAAAAACACTGATTCAAAAGGAAATCTGCACCTCTATGTTTACTGCAGCACTATTTACAATAGCCAAGACATGGAAGCAACATACGTGCCACAAAACAGATGAGTGGATGAAGAAGGTCTGATATACATACACAAAGGAATACTACTCAGTGATCAAAAAAGATAAACTTTTGCCATTTCAGCAACATGAATGGAGCTGAAAGGGAATATGCAAAGCAAAATAAGCCAGAAGGGCAAAGAGAGATATTGGATGATATTAGTTTTATCTGAAATATAGAAAATCAAACAAGAGTAAGACAAAGACATACCTTAAAACCAGTCTTTGAAAATCTGAAGCTGAAAGCTGAAAAATCGATCTGCAGCTTTCAGAGGGGGAGAGGGGAGGGCAGTAGAAGGTAGTGAGATGACAGAACAATGGATGATGGTGCAGGATGACACCTGAGGGGGTGTGTGTGGTTTATTGTCAAGACACCAGCAGGGATGTAAACTGATGATACTTCAAAAATTTTAAAATAAATAAAAAATAGCAAAAACAATCAAAGCAACTAAAACAAAATCTTAGACTAACAACAAAAATGGTGGTTATCAGAGAGGAATGAGGGGCGATGGAATAGCTTGATATGATTGGACCTTTGGTGGTGGGTGTGATGTGTAATATACAGTTAGTGAGGTGAGGAAATTGCACACCTGAAACCTAAACAGTGTTGTGAGCTAATGCTACATAAATAGAAAGAAAGAGAAAAAAGAAATAGTATTTCAAAATAAAAGATGAGCAAGAATGCACTTGGTAGAATTAAAGGACACAATATTTTTTTTAAAGTTTGTAGGGTTTACAGTACCACTCCCTCTTTCATTACTGACATTGTAATTTGCATTTTGTCTCTTTTTCTTTTCATTGTTAGAGAACTATCAATTTTACTAATCATTTCGAAGTTTCATTCATTTTCTTCCTTAAAAAATCATTGATTTATGCTTTTATATTGTTTCCTTCCTTTTGCTTATTTTTGGTTTAATTTGCTATTCTTTTGTTTCCCAAACTTAAATAATTAATTTGAGATCTTTTTTAGTTCCTAATACAGGTGTTTAATGTTATAAATTTCGAAGTCTACTTTAACTTAAATCTAAAAGTTTTGGTATGTTGCATTTTCATTTTCTTTCTATTCCAAGTAATTTCCAATTTCCTTTGAGACTTACTCTGATTCACATATCAGTTTCATGGTTTAATTTCAAAGTGATTGGAAATTTGGTTGCTGCTTTTCTGTTATTGCTTTCTAGTTTAAATCAAAATTGTTAAGGCATATTTTATCTGATTTAAATTCTTTTGAAATGTGTTATGATGTTGTATGACCCAAGATTTGAACTATTTTGATAAATGTATTTTGTTATTGTTGAGTGAATTGTTCTCTAAATTTCAGATAGTTCCAGTTAGTTGATGATGTTGTTCAGGCAAATACTTTTCATTATATTATGTTCTTGACAATATGGAATGATGTTTACAGAGCACTTTTTGTTACAAGTGCTGTACTAGACAATTATTTGTAATACTTATTTAAACTCTACAAGGTGAATATCTCATTTTATAGATTAGAAAACTGTCAGTCAGAGATGCTGAGTACCAAGCCCATGATCACACAAAAACAAAACTTTGTGGCCAGAATTTGAACCATGTTCTATTTGCTTCTGAAGATTAAGTTACTTTCATTATGCTGCCGGAAACTTTTGGCATGATATATGTACTAGCCAGTATGTTGTCTAGAGGAATGTTCTCAAATCTTATTCTCAAGTGTATATTTTGTCTGTCCAACTAGATTGTGAGTTCTCTGGAGGTTAAGACTGTCTCTCTTTCCTTTTACATAGTTCCTGTTAAAAGCTCCAATGTACAACAATATTGTGATAATATCATTGCTGACTGACAAATTAACTGACTGAAAAGTCTTTTTAAAAAACCTCAACAGGAAAATGATGATGATCATACCACAATCATTAAGTCATATTTTGGACCTGGATAATATATTATTATTTGTCAACAGAGGTGTTTTTGGCATTTGCAGTGAGAAGATTCTTGTGAGAATTGCACAAGACCCTTTTGAGCATTATAGAGTATTTAGCATCCCTGGTCACCTATGACTTAATACAAACACTTCTTCAGTTATTTTCACAATCACAAAAATTTCCACACAATTCCAGGTGCTGTTTACAAGGGTAGTTTCACCTTAATTTAGAATCACTAACAGTTCCTGGCACATAAATGTTCAAATAATCTTTGTTGTATAAAAGAAAGAGCATCCCTCAAAGAAGGTATCTGATAGTTTTGTGAATTATATTCGAGGATATGTCTCTGCAGGGCTTCTTGTGAAGAATGGTATCTACTTTCACTTCTAAATTGTTTTTATTTCATAGGATTCCTTAGGTTTGTTCAGGATCACTGTGCTTTCAAGATTCTGTAGATAAGGAAATATTTGTGAGGGTCCTCGGGCAATGGTACCTAATCATTGTGCAAAAAACTCTCCCTGACTGCTGTGCTGAGTAAAAGCTCCAAATTATTCCTCAAATCCTGTGTGTATGCAGCTAACCAGGGCTAAGGATGCTACTCATAAACAGCGAATGTGAAAGGAATTCAGCACAAAACTCTAAAATTTCAGTTTCCAACTCTGGCAATACATTAGAGTCATCTGTGAAGTTTAAAAACAAAAGGATGTCCCCTTCCCACCCTAGGCCAATCAGAACAGAATAGTACCTGGATATGGCACATTTTAAAGCTCCCAGGTGATTTTAATGTGTAACCAGTATTGAGAAGCACTAATTTTTAAAGTTATTTATTTATGCATACAAGCTAGGGTGTAGGCTAGAGGTGTGGGGTCGGGGGTGAGAGGATTCACTAGAGACAGAGTGGGGATCCAAATAGGCAGATTGATTGAAATACACTGCTGGGGGCACCAGCGGGTGAGACAGGAAAGGTCTGCTACGCCATGTGGGAAGCTCCCTGGCCAGGGATCGAAATTGTGCTGCAGTGGCTCTGCATAGCTTCATAGTGCTGCGTCTTAACCCTTTGCACTACCAGAGAGGCGAAGAAGCACTAGTTTTAAAGAAAAGGGGCTGCATTGAGTAGTAATTATGTTTTTTAAAAGATGATTTCAATGTGCAATGACAGAAAGAACATAGATTGATAGATTATAGAGTCAGAAAGACCTGGGTAACAATCCTGGCTTAGTTACATATCATCTACGTGGTCCTGGGGAAATTATTTACTGTCTCTGAGCTTCACTTTCCACATCTGTAAACTGGGAATAAACATAGTATCTACCTCATAGTGTTGCTGTAAGAATAACATAACATTTTGTGATTGAATTTAACACAGTTCCTTGTTCTGACTAGCTCAATAAATCTTTTAAAAATATGTGCCATGAAACTGAAGCTTTTGAGCTATATAATACACATGCAGAAGTCAGGTAAAAGTTACAGAAAATTTCAATTGGGACAGCAAGTAAACAGGATGACATCATAATTAAGGAAGGACATTCACTTCTAGGGAATAGTAATACCCCCCCCCCATATGTTGCAGTCCCCAGGAGGATAGATGCCTAAGGAGATCCCCCAAGATCTGTCTCCAGGATATGTGACTCCTCCTTCAAGTCATCAGCACAGCAATACAAAAAGAGGAAACACATTTGGGTATCATCAAGCCTGTTCGTCACGTCTTCCAGAAATGCATGGCACAGATGGAGAAACAAATTAACGTCAGAAAGGTCACCTGCTCCGACTTTGCGAGGACAGAAATGCTTTCAGCTAGGCATAAATCCACAGCCCTCATGATTTGGAGGACTAATTTACTCCATTGCCCCCATCAAATAGTTAGGGGTGGCGCAGTGCTCAATGACAAACTCCTCTAAGAGAAAAAAAGCCGGGACTGCACTGATGCCATCGTTTGAATCCCTGTAAATTAAGCACTTTATGGCACCATCAGAATTTTTGCTCCAAGCCTCTGAGAGCTCCTCAGAGTTTGAGAAATTGATAGTGGAAAGGGCTGAGTGCCCAGAAGGTATTGCATCTACGTTATTCAAATATCTACGGGCAGTGACAATGGATAAAGACATCCCCATTAATATATCACAACACAGAAAGAGATACGGGTCTCTAGATGAAAACACTCGGGCACCAATTTGGTCTGCTGGCACATTACCTCACTCATCCCTGAGCGTTAATGAGTTAGCCTTTAAGTTGTTATCCCATAACCTCCATTTCAGCAAAGGCTGCAGTCGTGGTGAACAAAACGGCTCATTTTATTCAATGCAGTGGTGATGTCCCAAGATAATTAAATTTGGGACAGCGTTCTTCAGTCCGTGGAGTCAGCCCATCTTGCCATTGCAGAAGCTCATAAACTGGTTCAAATATCACCTAATGTACCACAATTTAAGTTGAAAGAAAAGAATAATTTCTCTACTTAAAATAAGTGCAAAATTCTGCATAGCCAAGCAACAGAATTAAATGAATCTGCCCACAAGAGACATGTCCATAAAGTCTACTTTTAAACAATTTTCTTGCTTTAAAATCAATAGCTTTAGCCCTTAAAATGCATAACAACTTGGTATTTTCTATAAAAGCTGCTAATGAGCCTGCACCAAAGGACATGAGGCTGGTTTTGCTTTCCAAATGCCAGACTCTGTGTGTGTGTGTGTGTGTGTGTGTGTGTGTGTGTGTGTGTGTGTGTGTAGTGTACACTCAACAGGTGGTAATGGGAATGGAGGGTATGTGGAGGATATTATTAATTTACTATTGATTTTGTATCCTTAGCTCCTATCACAATGGCAGGCACATGATGGATGTTTAATAAACATTTACTGAATGGAAAAATAAAACATGCATAAAAACAAGACTTCCACAACTCATACCTGGTTCGATAAAAAAATGGAAAAAGTAGGGCAGAAGGCAGCTGGTCACCACATACATTTCAGGTACAAGAATATTTTATTACAACACTGAGTGGCGTTCAGAGACTTTATTGATGACAAAAAAACTAATTAGATAATTCTTTGGTGTTTAGAAATAATTTACAGCTTATCATCAAAGTAAAGGGTTGAATAAACAAGGTGATATGAGAGATCATAAACTGAGAAATATATAGTATCTTATGTATTTGCCATTTTGCCCATAATTACTAGATAACCTATGTTTGAGAAAACAACTCTATTTTAATTGTGACTAAGACTTTTTAATATGACTTATAATGTATTTTAGATAAAAAAATTTATAACACAATACATCTCAGAGTCAAGTTGTTTCTTCCAAATGTTTGCAAAACATCTTAGTATTGACTAAAGGTCCCCAAACTCTCAGTATGATCAGTGAAAGCATCCCATTGGGGCTGGCTCTGCTCAGTGCTCCAGCCATCTTGGACATCAGAGAAGCTTAACCCCTGGGCTTACATCTCTCAGCCTCTCAGGAGACCAGTCAAAAAGGTAGCAACTTTGCTAAATTAATGATTCTGCCAATTACGCAGACATGGCCAAGCCCAGAAAAGTAAGGGGGGAGTTTAACTAGAAGCTTAATTCCAGAGTCTTCAGTGTTAGAGGCACATGAACTTTTCTTGCCTGCCAAAGAAACATCAGGAAAGAGCCCAAGCACCAATGCTGGTCCGAAGCATTTTGGATGAGTTCAGGAAAAAGAAAGTGGCTGGTGAATACTCGTGACATCTAGAGACATTCAGGGAAGAAAGGTGGGTGATAAAGGACAGGGATGTGCGTAGATAGATTCTAATGTTCCACTAGCCGGTCATCCCTAGTTAGTCTCTGCTTGGGCTATCCTTC
>PVIJ01018556.1:0-26040 GCA_004024925.1 Scalopus aquaticus
AAGATATATAACTTATTTTTAAACAGAACACCAGCCTGATCAACACCAAGAAGAAGCTGGAAACAGACATTTCCCAGATCCAGGGAGAGATGGAGGACATAGTCCAGGAAGCCCGAAATGCAGAAGAAAAGGCCAAAAAGGCCATCACTGACGTGAGCAGATGACAATGGAGGGGTGGTCTAACCTGAATATTGATGTGCTATATCCAGTCTCTCAACTGATTTAATTTATTGCTAATTAGGCGGCCATGATGGCCGAGGAGCTGAAGAAGGAGCAGGACACCAGCGCCCACCTGGAGCGCATGAAGAAGAACATGGAGCAGACGGTGAAGGACCTGCAGCTCCGTCTGGACGAGGCTGAGCAGCTGGCCCTGAAGGGCGGGAAGAAACAGATCCAGAAACTGGAGGCCAGAGTAAGGAGCTCAGTGTTTCTATCCATTTGCTTGCAATGATTTATGGGATCAAAATTCTTAAGAGTCTATTTATTTGCAGGTGCGTGAGCTTGAAGGCGAGGTTGAGAGTGAGCAAAAGCGTAGTGCTGATGCTGTCAAAGGTCTGCGCAAACATGAGAGGAGAGTAAAGGAACTCACTTACCAGGTAAAGCAACTGTTTTTATCAGCTAAGCACTCCTCCATATACATGCCAAAAAATCATATAATAGTTGCATGCTTTTGGAGTACGACCCTATGGTTTCTATAATCTTTCAGACTGAAGAAGATCGGAAAAATATTCTCAGGCTCCAGGATTTGGTAGACAAACTTCAAGCGAAAGTGAAATCTTACAAGAGACAAGCTGAGGAGGCTGTAAGTATTGTTAAGATAGAAAGGAAGAGAGAAGCCTTTACGAAAGGCTAATAATTAGATTTACTACTTCTTATAGTAAATAAAAGTTTGTTTTATAGAATATTTTGTGCTTCTTAAAAACATTTACACATTTCTGTGCTGATGGCTAGTATAGGTAATCCTAATAACTTATTTTAAAGTAAACTTTCAATCACACAGAAATCTCAAAAAACTGAGAAGCAGAAATAATAAAGGCCACATTCTTTAGTCACTGATAAAATTATAAAGTGATGTGGAAATATAAACAAAATGCCCATGGTCGTAAATGTTTAAAAAGTGTCTTAAGTATTTTTTTGCATTAAATTAAAAATAAAACTACTAAATAATTTTTATTAAAAAATTCAAGAAAAATCTTACACATACAAACCTATAGAATATAGTTAATGCTGTCCTTACAGGACAATTTGCTGTTTTATATGCTTCATTATGAATCAAAAATAAAAATCAATGAACAAGCTGACAGTATAGCCAAGAAATTGTAAATAATAATAATATAATAAAAGTAAGAAGTACTGTTAATGGTAGAAATGATGAATTAGAATATACTTTTTACTAATTTCAAAATATCTGATAACTCCTGAGGAATTAATAAAATAGATATACTTATAACTTGTTTAATCAAAGAAAATACAAACCCACAACATTAGGAATGCAAAAGGGCATAAACCATAATGTAGAGGATTATTTTTTAAATGTAAAATATAAATATATCAATACAACTGAAATCTTGAACAAATAGATGATTTCATAGGAAAATAAAAATTACTAAGTAGGTTTAATAGGTTATTTCAGAATTAAATGACTCCGGTCCAGATAAATCTTTCAAAATTTCAAGGGACAGATAATCCCTGCGATCTGTGAGCCATTCCAGTGCATGAGAAATGATGGAAAGCTTTCCAAATCATGCTAAGTAGTTGGCATATCCAAATACCAAAAGTTGTCCAAGAAAGAACAGAGGGGGATGGAGGAACTAAGGGTAGTTTTACTCTTGAGTTTAGTTATACCAAAATAAACTACGTGGTCACGGGAGCCGTTACTTCATTAAGGGAACTGTCCATCACTGATGTAATAGTCTTCATTCCTACAATGTAAGAATCACTGAACACTAGGGAAATTTTCAATAGTATCGTTATATTTAAAGCAGGATGGAAAAGTGATTGTTTTGAAATGTGCCAAATGATATGATAATGTGCCTAATGTGATAAAATTCAAAAGTTACTTCAATTTTAAGAAAATTAAGAAATTTACTAGGATAATGTATAACTCAAGTGAACAATCATGATCTTAAGGCAAGCATTAACAGGCATGGCCTTGGTGTTCTTTTGCCTCCTCTGCTCTTATGTTGTTTATTTTTTTCTTGTTATATTTGTTGTACTTATCTTTTAACATGTTTTGTTTGCAAAAATAGTGATGTGATCATTAATGCGACTCCACAGTGCAAAGTCCTTTCTACCCCTAGATCTGCGGAATCTAGAAAAATGCAAAGTACCAATTCCTTACAATTCTATTTTTATTCTCAGGAGGAACAATCCAACACAAATCTCTCCAAGTTCCGCAAGATCCAGCATGAGCTGGAGGAGGCCGAGGAACGGGCTGACATTGCCGAGTCCCAGGTCAACAAGCTGCGGGTGAAGAGCCGGGAGGTTCACACAAAAATCATAAGTGAAGAGTGATCCCATCCTGGTGCTAGGGAATGACTGAAGAGAGCACAAAATGTGAAGGCTTTGGTCATTTCTCTCTGTAATTATTGTCTATTCTACCCTATTGCAAAGGAAATAAAGAGCAGAGGGTACTTGGCGAACAATATCCTTAGACTGGTCTTTGCTTTTTTCTCATGAAATAATGTCAAAGCCTGAATTATTGCATGGCTGTCAAATAATCACATTCAACCTGCCACTAAGAAGTCATTACCTATTTGCTTTCATTTTAGGTCTAGAGTAATACTT
Source organism: Scalopus aquaticus (assembly GCA_004024925.1). Lineage (NCBI taxonomy): Eukaryota > Metazoa > Chordata > Mammalia > Eulipotyphla > Talpidae > Scalopus > Scalopus aquaticus. The sequence goes on from PVIJ01018556.1 coordinate 2,788, forward strand.
TAAGAATATGTCACTGTTGATGCCTGTTCTGGTGATCAGAAATCTGGAAGTTATTTTTATTTCTTTCTAACCTTTCTCTAATATCCATCAAGGAATAGCAGGGTCTTGAAAACTCCTGCTTCCCCTAACATGAACTTAATTTTCCAGGTCTATGCAAAGGATGGCACTAGTTATATCTCACATAGGGAATTCATACTAAACTATGTCATTCATTTTCTTTCCTTATTAACTGATCTCAAGAATACAAATCCAAAGTGTATTAACACATGAAGATTTCCATTATGGATATGAATAGACTGTATTTTCATAATATATACATTGGATAATGAGTATGACATGAAAGTGTGAGAAGTGATCCCTGCCCCTATGAAAGCTATATGGTAGCTGAAAGTCTAGAAACAAAGAGATTATTATTTTATATATTATAATGTACTATTAATAATCTGTTCATTAGCCTATGTTTCCAGACTTTTGGTCTCTGAGTATGCAACTTCTCTCAGTAATTCAGATCACTACCATGTCTGGATTTTGCACGAAACTCATACTCGTCATGTATGTTGAATATACATTTAAGTCACCTAGTTTGGGATTCACATTTTATTTGAGATGTATAGCCAAAAATATAACTTTCCTGGACAACATATAGGAAAGGCAAAATTGTAACTACCCATCTGAATAGAAAGCAAGATTATATTGGTTTAAATTAAATGTGTGAAAGCATCTTAGCAGGTAATTAGGATTCACACTGTTTCACTGGGCTTCAGAAGGGTATGGAATCACCCTTTTCATTGCATTGGGGCCTCATTCACTCTGTTCTCACATCACCTGCAAATGCTTACATGTCCACAGCTTGGCCAAAATGACCAAAAACAATGCCTTACTTGCTGCTTATTGAAAAATTTATCCCGAGCAGGTCAAAAGGCTGTCTTAAAATTCCCATGAAATCCTTCTGAGAGCATTATTACAATTTTCCCCCTCTCTAATAATCACCGGCCACATTCTTCAGCAAAATTGTAACTGATAAGGGATTCTGACATGTAAGAAAGTAAAATGATATATGTACGGAAACAAAGTAAGTTGAATTGGCTAGGAAAACCCCTCTCAGATGCTTGTCTCCTCCCGCAAATCCCTTCCCATGGTTTTAATCTACTCCATTTAATCTTCTAATTCAGGTATGAGAATGTTACTAGCAAGCAAACTGCACTGTAAATCAGGTGACCAGTGTCTAGGCTGCTGTGTAATTTGTGGGAACTCTCTTCTAGAGCCTGGATCTCAGTTGCTTTCTTAGTAAAATGAGGAATATGGATTAGATGGTCCCTTAAGAGTGATAAATCACGTGACCATTACAATGATTATCTCCAGATATCTGTTTTCATAAGGTAACGTATTGCCACTGCATCAATAAAATACAAATATAATAATATTGGAATGATTGCAAAACATTTTCTAATTTGACGTCAGTCCCAGACAAACAAATACTGACATAGAGAGATGCAAGGAGACAGAGACAATAAAACAAATATAATTAAAAAAATTAAATTAAGCTAGGAAACAATGTTGAGTATTATTCAAAAGGAAAATGTAAACTATAGACCATGGGTAGCTTATGGAAGAGAAGTCAAAGATGCTGCATATTTGGGCAGAGAAATGCCCTGTTTTCCTTTGGGCATTGTAACATTCCCCTGTGTTGAGTTTCATGGAGGAAATAGAATCTCAACAAGCAACTCGCATTTTTCTTTCTTCCTTTCTTTTTTTTTTTTTTTTAAATGAGTGAAGCAAGACATCTCAGCTCAGCGAGGCAATAATATTTTGGAGCGAATTTAAAGTGGGAGTGGAATGATTTGACGATGAATCAGAGGCAACTGAGTGGAGGAAACAAAAGAAACTGTCTATCTTTGGCTGCTTTTCATAAAGCAAGGTTTAAAATTAAATTTCCAAGTATTCTTGAAAAAGCACAATAAATTGGGGGGAAAAAAAAAGCATGCCTCTCTGGGAAGAATTAACAATCTTTTATAACACACTGCTAAGGAGAAACTTCCCTCCCTGGTATAATATCTGCGATTATCCGGCCGGTTGAAAAGACTTCATACATGGGCAACTCAGTGAAACAGAAGAACAGCAGGCAACAAAGTCCAGGGCTTCCAGAACATAGCTGTCTTTGAAACAACACCTTACATTATTCCAAAAGCAGATCACTTACAGGTTGCCTACAGCTCAAATTATTTATAGGAGATTGATTCATATACTTAACCCAACGTGCGAGGAAATATTTCTAATTATATCCAAACATCTTTAATATGAGGGGAATTAGGCTTGGAGACATTCATTGCCAAAAACATGTTTTGCCAAATACGCCTTAAGAAAGAGGAGGAGGCTACGTGTTTTCCATATTTGATCCTATAAAAGTACCCTTGGAATGAGTATGACTTGTCTTTCCTCATAAAGTTTCAAGGTAAGTGTGTGTGAGGACAGGACACGGCTGAGGACGGTGAAGGATGTCGGGCTGCCCACAGGCATGCCACACATCCTGGCTCCCACTGTCCCTGGCAGTCCTTCCAGGGAAGCACCACTTAACTCTGTAGAAACTGTACTGAGAGGTTTTAGTGTTTCTAGTCCTTTTCTACTTCTCAGTTAAGAATAATGCAATTGGACATTGTTAGAATTTAATCAGATGACATTTGCTCTTTTCCTTACAGTCTGACCCACTTGAAGGTTACATCTCTAAGGTAAGATACTGAATTTTTTCTTCATTCCTCACATGGTGCAAGGAATCTTCTGCAGGGGGCTGGAGTGTGCTTCAGGGTTATCAAATGAAAGCATTTCAATTTAATGGCTGATCATACTTTCCTTGAAAAATTCTAGGGGAAATTTAGAAACTGGTTTTCATTAATTTATAGCCTTTGCGACATCTGAAAATGATTTCTCAGAGTCTTTAGGTGTTTTATATACATCTTTTTCCTATTTCAAGCATTGCAATGTCTTTTAAATTATTGAATTACAACATGCAATACATCTTAGAGTGCTATTATTCACTTAGAGAAAATATAAATCTCTTATACTATAGTTTTTACTAGCACTATAAATATAAAAAATCTTCAGATGGATGGATGGATATCCAAATGGATGAATAGAATGGATTGAATCCTTGCCTGGGAAAAGCGATTTAAATCTATCTATGGTTTCACAATCTGTAAAATAGAAATTTAAGAAAGCATGAGTTGAGAAATGATTGTGAACACTTTTAACAAAGCAAAGCATTTTAATTGTGCTATCAGAATCTCTGTAATTTGAATGAGAAAATCTGGCAAATTTCCCCAATGATCTGAGTATTCCTAGAAAAGACCTTTTTACTGGTATATAATATGCATGTGACCATTATTGGTAGGGTTAACAAATATAAAGTGGTAAGAAACAGATCCCAGAGAGAGAATTGAAATTTTAATGAAAATAATAGCTATAAAGCAAGAAACAAAGGCAATTACATTTTACCTTTGTTTTGGGGAAATACCAAAGTTAGGTGAACAAGCCAAATTGGTCAAAATTATGAGAACAAGAGAAACTGATGTATAATAGAATGTTTTGTAACACACAATGTAAAAGCTCCTCCCATTTCCCCTTTCCTTTATTAGTCTTTGTAAACCTTAAGTCTTTCCTGAAAGGATTTTCACCACAAACAAAGCAGTTTCTAGAAGTTTAGTAACATATCTTGAGTGCTCTTTAAGTCACAAAGCCAGTTTTGAGTCCTTCCCTGTATGTATTGTGTAAAAGATGTAAAGGTATAAAGGATGCCATAGCAGAAAAAGTACTCTCTGCCTGCAAGGTGAATTGGAAGATGAGAATCCTAAGTGAAAGGGATGGAGGACAAGCTGCCATCAACTTGGATTTTTGTTCTCCATAAGCCGCGGGTAGGCAGTTTTCAAAGATTACTATACCTAACAAATGAAGCAGAGAAAGCAGCCACAATATCATACAGTAGGTGAGCCAGAAACAGCCATCTCTTTCCAAAGGCACGATTAAGTATCTGTCAGCACTGGCACAGAAAGCGGAGACTGACATTTCACTTCCAGCCAAGCCAGCGAGGTGGTCATACCCAATGCAATGCTAAGTGTCCAGCCGGCCAGTGAATGAAGAACATTTTGTTTTTTAAAATGTGGCGGTCCAGTTTCTGATTTTTTGGAATACCATTTCTTTCTCTGTCAGGCAGTGTCGTTGACTGGGCTGCCATCAATAGCCTGCAGCCATGAGCTCAGACCAGGAAATGGCTATTTTTGGGGAGGCTGCTCCTTACCTCCGAAAGTCTGAAAAGGAGCGAATTGAGGCCCAGAACAAGCCCTTTGATGCCAAGTCATCAGTCTTTGTGGCAGACCCTAAGGAGTCCTTTGTGAAAGCAACGGTGCAGAGCAGGGAGTCGGGGAAGGTGACGGCCAAGACTGAAAGTGGAAATGTGAGTAAACATCTGGGGATGACGAAACTGGGCCTCATTTTGGGTTAGGTGAGCTAACATTTCTTTTTTGACCCGGCCTCTGTTATTTGACTTGACAGACTGTAACTGTGAAAGATGATCAAGTCTTCCCCATGAACCCTCCCAAATATGACAAGATCGAGGACATGGCCATGATGACCCACCTGCACGAGCCCGCTGTGCTGTACAACCTCAAAGAGCGTTATGCAGCCTGGATGATCTACGTGAGTGTTTCTCATGACCTTTTCACATGGGTAGTTAGTATTTTTGAGACATGGTACATTATTAAGGTCTCCATGAAATAATTACATTCTTTTTTTTCCTTTTTGGTGCAGACCTACTCAGGCCTGTTCTGTGTCACTGTCAACCCCTACAAGTGGCTGCCAGTGTATAACGCAGAGGTGGTGGCCGCCTACAGGGGCAAAAAGCGTCAGGAGGCCCCACCCCACATCTTCTCCATCTCTGACAACGCCTATCAGTTCATGCTGACTGGTGAGTGGCTCAGCTGTTTTTCATGCAAGTCATTTTTCTTCCGATAATTACAAAACATTAACGAGACCTTTAGAGATAACAGAATGCCACCGCCTGGCTGTACAGACAAGATGATTAAACCACAGAGTCACATACAGTCAAAGCTGGAACTAAAACCCAGTCCTAATTCTCCCTCCATGACCTAACCAGACCATGCTTGCACCATCGCTACTAAGTTTAACTTATGTTTAGCCTACTTGCTTAGAAATACATGATTTACTTCATATATTTAAGAAAAAAGAGTAAGATTAAGAACAACTGAATCATACTGTTTGAATAGAGGAAAATTATATGTTCAATGCTTTAGTGCCTAAGTTTCCTGCTGATTATAAATTAGATACTTTTACAAGTACTATCATCACTTTAGTCATTAGAGACCATTTAGGATTAAATCTCTCTTTGAATGAAGATAGTGTTTGGGGGGCTATATGCATTAAACAGAAATTACTATCCCTTCCCCTTAAAAATCTTTATTCTTATTGAGTCACCTCCTCTCATGTAATCCTTCTTTGACCCAATGACACACTTTGGGGAAGGCTAATTAGTGTTAGGGGTGCAGCCTGTGGCCATAAAACAGATTTTATTTTTTACTTTGTAACACCAACTGATTCATCTAGAAACTAAATTTCAACCTTGACTTGAGATTTTAACCTAGTAACTATAGTCCAAACCCTTAGCTTATGTGTATTTTTCAGTTACATGCATTAACCAGCAGACAGTATGACACTGAAATGCACAAATGACAACTAGTAAATGTGTTTGGATTTAGAAAGTCCTGCCTTTTATTTTACCAGAAGGACATAATCTCTGTGGAAGCTTAAGGAATTTAAGACAAGACATTTTATTTTTCTCTTTCCCAATATAAGAGGTTCAAGAATAATACCATAAACAATTTTATAACAATGTACTGATGCACTCCATTTAAAATGACTTATACTCAATACCCTCTGTGTTATCCTATAGAAAGTTCTATTTGTGTGGCTTTATACATATACTGATTTTCCACTGCTTTTCTTCTAGATCGGGAGAATCAGTCTATCTTAATCACGTAAGTATTAATATTTTGAGATTTATTTGTATTTTATTCTGACTGGGAAAATGATAAGCCTTCAAAATTTAAAATAACAATGCCTCAAATGATGTTATTTACTAGTCCAGTCTTCAAAGTTCCAGAACTTTTCTGGGAGTTGGAGACATAAAATGCCTACTCCGGGCATGTCTAGAATTCTGTATAGGTCATTAAGCATCATATACAGCCTCTTCCTGAAGGGAAAACAGTTTGGGAATTATCAGTGGTTCATTTTTAAGGCCTATTTGAGGAATGGCTACCTGTATCTTCAAATAACTGTCTTGAGCTGTGTGTTTAGCCTAAGGCAGCTGAAGAGTATAGGCATTGTTTCATTTTTTTTGCCTTTTTTTTTTTTTACTAGTTATTTCATTTACCATAGTTGTTGAGTAGCTGCTTCTTGGAACTCTCAAATCCAAGCCTCAGCATCTAGAAGAGAGCCTGATGCAGCTTAAACCCTCAAGAGATATCTATTACATGCATAATAAATACATTTCTCTACTTCTTGTCAGTGCAAAGCAACAGAAAAAAGAGCAAGGTCTAGGAGAGAATGACTAAGTCATATAAAGAAGAGGCATTAAGGTAGTGAATGCTGATGGTGGAAGTGGTCTGCGGTGTCACATAACTTAATTTGTCACATATGTTTGCTCATTGTTTGACAGCGGAGAATCTGGTGCAGGGAAGACTGTGAACACCAAGCGTGTCATCCAGTACTTTGCAACAATTGCAGTTACTGGGGACAAGAAGAAGGAGGAAGCAAGTTCTGGCAAAATGCAGGTGAGTCTGATTGCCAGCATTAAAATCCAGGCTTTGTCTGGGCTGCCAGGTGAGGAATTCCTGAGCCCACATGTGAGCACTGCCCTTGTTTTTGCAGGGGACCCTGGAAGATCAAATCATCAGCGCCAACCCCCTACTGGAGGCCTTTGGCAACGCCAAGACTGTGAGGAATGACAACTCCTCTCGCTTTGTAAGTCTCTTGGTCACAGAAGGATTTTCTCAGTTCTTTAATGCCACAGAAAGCCTATCTAGATTATGATTTTGATGTCATTTTTAGAGACGATGAGTTTGAGAGCACAGCAGGGTCCTTGGGTTCACTCTGGGAAAGGTTTCACCGGAGCTTCCCTTTGGCGGCACGTGGCGAGTTTCTCCACGAGTCAGAGACATTACATATACTGAGACAGGTTTATTAGGAAAAGGGATAGGACAATAAAGGAAGCTTGCATAAACACAAGCAGGCAGGAAGAGCTGCCCCTCTGAGGGGGCAGGTTTGCTAAGAGAGGCCTGCATGGTGTAGGTCACGGGCAGACAGGCAAGCCGCTGCCCTGTAGAGGGACAGAGTTGGTAAAGGAAAGCACCTGCATAGGCACAGGTGGGCAGAGAAATCACTGCCCCGAATTCTTGCACAGATGGCACTGATATAGCGTTCTTTCAGTTGGGAGGGGCTCATTTTTGAGGATGGTTCCTGTTTACTGGCTAACTAGAATTAGAAAAGAGACCAGAGATTCTACAATGAGCTCAATCTCCTATCTTTGCCTCTGGACTGCAAGTCTGGCACCTATGTATGCTTTGTAACTTACCAGCTGGTACCTAGGAATTGTGCTAATGGTTATGTTGATTTCTTCTACCCCTACTTCCTTGTGTGGGTCTAGTTCTAATCTTAATTTTAAGTTATATCTCCTTCATCAATTTCAGTCTTTCTTGTATGCTTCACATTTTGTATATATATATATATATATATATATATATATATATATATTTTTTTTTACTTGCAAGGGTAAATTCATCAGGATCCACTTCGGTACCACAGGGAAACTGGCTTCTGCTGATATTGAAACATGTGAGTAACACGACCCCCCTAAATAGAATCCAAGAATGACAAATGATGGTTTGGAGGAACACTCTGCATTTCCTGCTGAGTCTGGAGCACCAGTCTCCTGCCAAACATGCCCGTGGTACATGCCAGTCTTATCCACACTCCACAGTGTGCTTTACCCACTGCAGTCTTGAGCTAATGATTCTGTGGCACTGCCAGGAGCTATTGAGCTTGTCTGAAGTATTTCAATCTCAAATTTTTCTAAGAATAAACTATGGGTTGAATATATATGATTTCTTCCTAGCCTTAATAATGGTTACTCTTAGTAGTCCCTCTATTTTAAAGGAAGAAGAGACCTTGAGGAGGAAAGAGTTTAAAGACTTGATTATATTCTAATGTCAAGGATCTTGACATTGAAAAATAAATATGTTGGGTAAGGCTTATCTTAGCTTCCTTCTAGAGGTAGTAAAGTAATTGCAATGATGTTTGTAAAGATGTAATATTTAATACCTCAGAAACATTTGAAATCCCAATGGGCCAATGAAATTTAGCTATTGAGCCCCAGTTCCAAGTTCAGGATTTTACAATCCCTTACCAACCTCCCCCCTCCCCACCAGTCACACACAATTTGGAGTATACTTTCCATTGCAGATCTTCTGGAGAAGTCTAGAGTTACTTTCCAGCTGAAGGCAGAAAGAAGCTACCATATTTTTTACCAGATCACATCCAATAAAAAGCCAGATCTAATTGGTAAGAAAAAGCTTAAACTTATAAGCAAGAAGTTAATCATTTTATTAATATCTTCTAATGTGAACCATACACCCTGATTTCTATGTACACAGAAATGCTCCTGATCACGACCAACCCATATGACTATGCCTTTGTCAGCCAAGGGGAGATCACAGTGCCCAGCATTGATGACCAAGAAGAGTTGATGGCCACTGATGTAAGTTAAATATGCAGCATTTTTTTATCCATTCCATAAGGAATGACAAGAATAAATAAGTATAGGTATAGTTGAGGCTATAATATAAATTTGTCTAATAAGGTAGGGTCTTCTGTCCTAACTTTGGTGCTCTTCTGGCAGAGTGCCATTGAAATCCTGGGTTTTACTTCTGAGGAAAGAGTGTCCATCTATAAGCTCACGGGGGCCGTGATGCATTATGGGAACATGAAATTCAAGCAAAAGCAGCGTGAGGAGCAAGCTGAGCCAGATGGCACTGAAGGTATCAAGTGAATTCCCATGCAGATTGAATGATACAATACAGGCAAAAAAGCCATTCCAAAATCATTTCTCTACCTGAGATTCTGATGGACACATGTGAACTTACCCCTACACAGACTTTGCATAAAGTCATTCACTTACTTACTAGTTTGCCCACAAAATTGTGGGGAGTAGATAATGTTGAGCATCTGAATTGTGTCTCTGCAGTTGCTGACAAGGCAGCCTACCTCCAGAGTCTGAACTCTGCTGACCTGCTCAAAGCCCTCTGCTACCCCAGGGTCAAGGTCGGCAATGAGTATGTTACCAAAGGCCAGACTGTACAGCAGGTAAATGCATGACCTCAGTGAATTACATGTACCCCAGGCCTGCGATAATGTCAACTAATGCACTTCCTTTATTAATGCCTTTATTGACACCAACAATATTACTCTGTCCATGAAGGTGTACAACGCAGTGGGTGCTCTGGCCAAAGCCATCTATGAGAAGATGTTCCTGTGGATGGTCACCCGAATCAACCAGCAGCTGGACACCAAGCAGCCCAGGCAGTACTTCATCGGGGTCTTGGACATCGCAGGCTTTGAGATCTTTGATGTGAGTTAACCGAGATGTTGTAACAGAAAGCTGGCAAATATTACCACTACAGTCAATATTGAAAAATTCTATGAAAAATACCTACAAACTAAGCTGGAAAATAATATAAACTAAACTGACACATGAAACAGAGCCAAAAGATTATGAAAGCGCATGAGCTCCAGGATGAGACAGATCAGTTCTCAAACTCCACCTCTGTCAATACCTAGCTGTATGAACTTGGATAACGGAAATGGTATCGATCTGATCATAGGGCATATTCCACCAAAACCTAGCACTCTCGCAGTTCTAACATCTTTTTGCCAGTGAAAGATTTCTGAATTGAAAGACCTAAGCACAGTGCCAAAGTACATAGTGAGCACTCAGTAAATGATAAAGAAGGTAATGAGAGTGACAATGCCAGCGAAAATGAAAAAGGGGAAGATGAGTTCAAAGATTTGTATAAGATTTTAAGATTTTTATTTGCTTTGCAATATCTAGCTACAGAGGATAGAAATGACATTGTAAAGAAGATCAAGTTCATCTGCCCCAAAACAATAGTGGTCAGCAAAATTAGATACTGTGAAAATCAGCTGTTTTATTGCACAGAAAACCATCACTTAGAGCCTGTTTATCCCTGTTTGTGAGCTATATCCAACAAGCATGGTGACACTATCTCACTGCTAGCAGCTAAATTCATATAGGAGGCAAGAAAAGGCATGTGGCAGAATGAAGCCGTAGCATCCTAAGGGGAAGCATTAGGCTAACCACCTAGGAAGAGCCCCTTTCACTTAGACACTTTGATTATAAGATGAATGTCAATTTGTATTATTTATTCAGTTCAACAGCCTGGAGCAGCTGTGCATCAACTTCACCAACGAGAAGCTGCAACAGTTTTTCAACCACCACATGTTCGTGCTGGAGCAGGAGGAGTACAAGAAGGAAGGCATCGAGTGGGAGTTCATCGACTTTGGGATGGACCTGGCTGCCTGCATTGAGCTCATCGAGAAGGTCTGCTTGCTTCTTTCAGATCACAGATTGCAGTGTTGAACTTTATATATATAATATATGTTATATATACATACGTGTGTGTATTTAAGTCATAAAATCTTAGTATAAGATTTTTACTTATAAAATTCTTCTTTGTGCCAACTCTAAAGTAAGCATTCTGATAGAAAAAAAGAGACTGAATGTTTTCTAAGAGTCCAGAATTCTACATTACCCCACAGATTGTTATGCAAAGTCCTGTATTTAAAACCATCATACTTTATAAAGGAGCATTTAGTGAGTTTTTTTATTTATTGTTTTTTTGGCATCCTAAGATTCATTATAACTGGCATTCAAAAATTTGAATTTTTAGTAGTTGAAAGAAGGAGCTCTCAAACTACAGTGGTGTTACAGACTCATCATGAATTCTTACTAAAGTTGCAGATTTCTCTAATCTCACCCTTTTTGGGTGTGTGATGAAGCCTGGGAGTATGCATTTTTATCAAGTGTCTCTGATGCAACTAGTTGCAAGTCACATTTGGAGAAATATGACTTCATTTATCTTACTATTTGTCATATACAGATTCTGACCCAACACCTGAATAAAGACAGGCACCCAATAAAAACTTGTTAAATTAACAACTGTTGATCTAAGGAATGAGTTTTCATCAGTTGTAAGGAATTAGAGGAAGAATTATCTCAGATAGGGTCATAATGTTACATATTATTTTGACAAACAGACAAAATTCAAAAGTAGCATTTGTTTATTTTCCTACTTAGCCTATGGGCATCTTCTCCATCCTGGAAGAGGAGTGCATGTTCCCCAAGGCCACAGACACCTCCTTCAAGAACAAGCTGTATGAACAGCACCTGGGCAAGTCCAACAACTTCCAGAAGCCCAAGCCTACCAAAGGCAAGACTGAGGCCCACTTCTCGCTGATACACTATGCTGGCACCGTGGACTACAACATTGCCGGCTGGCTTGACAAGAACAAGGACCCCCTGAACGAGACCGTGGTGGGGCTGTACCAGAAGTCTTCAATGAAGACTCTGGCTTATCTCTTTTCTGGGGCAGCTGCAGCAGCTGAAGCAGGTAATTTCAGTGGCATTGATCTTTCATTTAATGTATAAAACACACAAAGAAAGCCTGTGCTATGATACTTCTGTGTTCTTTCCCTCAGAGTCTGGAGGCGGTGGAAAGAAAGGAGCTAAGAAGAAGGGTTCTTCTTTCCAGACTGTGTCTGCTCTCTTCAGGGTACAAACTGCTCTCTCTCTAATTAGACTCGTAAAATTAAATTTTACTTATTATGTGCGGAGGGGAAAATAACTTGCAAGGATTCTAGAACTGGGGGTATACACGAGGCACAGGCAGGAGGAGGAGAGGCAATAGTAGACGTCAGTGTCAGATAGTAAAATTCAATTTAGGAGCGGGAAAATGAGGTCATTTGACACTTAGATGATTCCATTGGGATAGAATTAAGCAAAATATGAGATTTGCTTGAGCCTTTGAGAGCTCCCAAATGACCTAGCTGCTTAGGTGTATGTTGGTGTAGAACTGAAATGAGTAGATTTTGAAAGTGGGCAATAGTGCTGAGAACTGAAGACTAAACTAAAAACAGAGGAAGTAAACGACTAGATGTAATAAAAAATAGCTCTCTAAAATATTTACTTTTCTTTTGACAATCCTACTTGTAATAACTGAAGCTCTAGCTGTTCTGGAAAATCAAGGTTTCCACAGGTTAGAAAAGTTCTTACACTCGGTAACATGAGTGTCATTTTTCTGCCAATTCTGAGAAAGAGAAATGAAAAGGCTACTTTCTATGGAACCAGTAGGAGGACACAGTTTTATGATTATACCAAGAAATAAGCACATGACAGAAGCAAATACAATTGAAAGCTGAGTAAAGACAGAAATGGGAGATTTGATGGAAGACAAAGAATTACTAGTAAACCCAGACCGCACCCCTAAGCAAAAACAGCACAAGGGGAGTATTTCCACATGGTTAAAGTATCATGTTAAATTTACAACATACGTTAGGAAATACAATAGCAGTGAACAGCCACTTCAACAGTTCATAGAAAAATATGTGTATAATGTAGAAAAACAGGAAATAGAAGGGAATGCTGGAAATGTGGAAATTCCAGGGATAAGTCTCTGCAAGTTCAAATGTACACACTATCCAGTAGAGTCAAACCAATGTCATAGATCATGAGAATTATGAATGTCTAAAAGCAGTCCATTTTAAAACCAAATGTTCATATGGTTCCACAGGAGAATTTGAACAAGCTGATGACCAACCTGAGGAGCACTCACCCCCACTTTGTACGCTGCCTCATCCCCAATGAAACCAAAACTCCTGGTAAGGCAGCTCTGATAGCCAGACAAGTTACAGTACATTTACTTTAGCCCATAAAATAAGGTATGTGTACTCTTTCATTTAGGGGCCATGGAGCACGAACTTGTGCTGCACCAGCTGCGGTGTAACGGTGTGCTGGAAGGCATCCGCATCTGCAGGAAGGGCTTCCCAAGCAGGATCCTGTATGCAGACTTCAAGCAGAGGTCAGATTTTTCTCGCTGTGAATCATTTTAAGAAGTTCTTGTTAAATACTTTAATTTTTCAATGAAAGAATCCTTTATACCTTCCATTAAAATTAAAAGGAGAGAAATAAATTTAACAAAGTCTGTGTTGACTATGCAGAGAATAGATAAAGAAGTAATTATGATAGCTATGATATTTCTATAATAAGGTAGGAAGATCTCTTGTTGGTAACAACAGCTATACCATCTCTTTGTTCGGTTTAAACAGATACAAGGTACTAAATGCAAGTGCTATCCCTGAAGGACAATTCATTGACAGCAAGAAGGCTTCTGAGAAGCTGCTTGGTTCCATTGATATTGACCACACCCAGTATAAATTTGGTCACACCAAGGTAATTTTCTCGAAGGCCTAATGGTGCTATTCCTATTTTTGTACTTTATATAAAGTGTCTGATCTGTAACTCTGCCTATGCACAGGTCTTTTTCAAAGCTGGTCTTCTGGGGCTCCTAGAAGAGATGCGAGATGAAAAGCTGGCTGAGCTGATTACCAGAACCCAGGCCATGTGCAGAGGGTTTTTGGCAAGAGTGGAGTACCAGAAGATGGTGGAGAGAAGGTATCCATAGGGATAATTTACTGAAATCCATTAACCTCACTCATTTGATTCTGCTTCTTGTCATAATGTGACTTTGAACTGTTCCTATCACAGAGAGTCCATCTTCTGCATCCAGTACAATGTCCGTGCCTTCATGAACGTGAAGCACTGGCCCTGGATGAAGCTGTATTTCAAGATCAAGCCCCTCCTCAAGAGTGCAGAAACAGAGAAGGAGATGGCCAACATGAAGGAAGAATTTGAAAAAACCAAAGAAAGCCTTGCAAAGGCTGAGGCCAAAAGAAAGGAGCTAGAAGAAAAAATGGTTACTCTGATGCAAGAGAAAAATGACTTACAGCTCCAGGTTCAATCTGTGAGTGTCAAAACCCAGTTATTATTATCTAATGCTAAAGCTTCAGTTCAGCAATTATTAGGGAAAGGTCTAGATTTTACCTCACTACAGGGATGATTATCAGTCTTCTATTATTTACACCTTTTTAGAATTTACAATAAAATTATATATATACACACACACACACACACACACACACACACACTACTAAAAAGCACTATAGTATGATTCTTTGCTATTGAGAAAGGAAAAATGAAAGTATTTTTACTTTCTTCCTCTTGTTTTTCTCAGCAGAATGCAGACAGGAAATAAATGATCTTAGCTCGTTAAGATTATTCCTACTGAAAAATGCAAGTAAGAGCAGTAAATAAAAGAACAATATTGACAGTGAAAAGGGAGGAGACTGTGATGAAACCACATCAATTTGAAAGCAGTATTCTACATGTTTAAATCTCTGGCCTTTGGCAACTGCCTTCTCAACTCTATCTTTAGAAATTCTCTAGTTCCTGAAACCATTGACTCATCACAAGGATAATGACATCGCTTTTCATGAATAGTACTAATTTTTATGCAACACATGAGAGATAGGATTGATACTCTTTCTCTGATATTTCAATCAATACCCAGGGACATGGGTAGAATAATTTGATCAGACATCACTGTCTATTCCATTTTGTGATCTAAATGATATGAGAATTGTAGCTGCTACCACTGAAAGCAACAATAGAAACAGTAAAGTTTTCCCTCTGATTTTCTGAATTCAGAAAGGGAATCTACTGTGGCATCCTGTGGCATATGGATTTAAACATATAACTAACAAAATAAAAAAGTTTTCCTCCACCATCTTAAGGACCCTGACTGAGTCTGAAAAATAACAAAGATTAACAGGACAAACACATACCCGTTTTATTGAATTTTCACCTGTATGTGGAGACTTCATAAGAGAATGAAGACTCAAAGAAAGGACCAGAGTAGAAAGCTTTTCTACTTGTTAGACAAATAATACATTTGTGAAAAATTGACAAGACAAAGGCGCTTGGGCTGGAGTAGTAAATGCTGAAGAAATAGAAAAATAAGGATTAGTTCAGCAAGGTTTGTTTTACTTTCTTCTGGGTTCCCAAGTTTCTGAATGCCTTCTTTCCTCCTAAAACAGGAAAGGTACATTTCACATGAAACATTTATGACCTGTTCCAGGGAAGAAGGGAGAGGTGGAGAGATCAGTGACATTCCTGCTTCTGCCATTTTCTCAAACTCTTTCAGCTTAACATAATTAGTATACCACTGTGACTATTTTGGGGTACTATATCATGAACCCCATCATTAACAAATCTAATTGTATCATAATTTCACCAAGAATCACGACTTAAGTTCTTTTATTTAAATCCTCAGTTTCATAATAAGTGTTCAATAAGTATTTCTTAACTAGTGGAAAAAAAGTAAAGATTAATCTAGAACTTTAAGACACACATTGTTTGGGTCAAAACATTAATAAAATCTGAAAATGTCAACAGAACTAAAATGTAAAAGTGTCTATCATTCCTTCTCAGGAAGCTGATGCCTTGGCTGATGCAGAGGAAAGATGTGACCAGCTCATCAAAACCAAAATCCAACTAGAGGCCAAAATCAAAGAGGTGACTGAGAGAGCCGAGGACGAGGAAGAGATCAATGCTGAGCTGACGGCCAAGAAGAGGAAACTGGAGGACGAATGTTCAGAACTGAAGAAAGACATTGACGACCTTGAGCTGACACTGGCCAAGGTGGAGAAGGAGAAGCACGCCACCGAGAACAAGGTACGAAACATATATGGGAAGTTGATGTTTGTTTTTATTGTTCTATTGTTTATTGTACAAGCATAAAACTGAATCCACCAAAATATAATATGTAATGCAAAGAAATTTTACGACCCAAGGTGAAAAACCTCACAGAGGAGATGGCAGGCCTGGATGAAACCATCGCAAAGCTGACCAAGGAGAAGAAGGCCCTCCAGGAGGCCCACCAGCAGACCCTGGACGACCTGCAGGCGGAAGAGGACAAAGTCAACACCCTGACCAAAGCTAAAATCAAGCTTGAACAACAAGTAGATGATGTAAGCCTAATATCATGTAAAAAAATAACAAATTAAGCATGAGTTTGCATACTTATAATGAAATGAATATTTTCTAAGTGCTTTCAAAGACTACCTTGTATAAGACATCAGCCCTACTACAAGAAGTAAGATGGACACATCAAATAAAAAGAATAAATAAAGCTAGTCTTCAGTAACTGACAATATATGTAAAAAGAAGTAGGGAAAAGGAAAGCTAGTGGGTTTACCAAGAAAAGTTGTAAATACAAAGTGGTGGGTTGGAAAGGCAAGAGGCTACAGGAAACTGCTGAAGAGGGAGGGAGTTCCAAGCAGGGACTATAATAAGACAAAGAAGCAATAATTATCCATGACGTTTCCTCTCACAGGAACAAAGGGGGTTTTGAATAAGAAATGTGGAAGATAAATTTGGACTTAAACGTGATCTGATATCAAATGTAGAACCCACGGTAAATGTGTGAGTGATAGAGAAATTGACAAAGGTCATGACTTGGAAATCTTGCTATAGTGTGCATCCCATGTGTGACGCACCAACCCCAGGGGTTCCAGTGGGGAGATGTAGAAGGAATGTTTTCTTCCTAACAGTGCACTGGAAAATATGGTGATGAGGTTCACTGCACCTTCTAAATGATAAATCCTTAGATGAGCTAAACAGCAATGAGAATGGAGTATATGGGGCAGAGTTGCTTAATTCATAGAAAAATCAAAATAACTTGCCGATTATGAGTTATGAGTATACAAACTCAACCTAGGACATAAGGTAGTAACATTCCAAGAACAATATTCATGGATTATTAACCTTTAGCTTGAAGGATCTTTGGAACAAGAAAAGAAAATCCGGATGGATCTAGAAAGAGCGAAGAGGAAACTGGAGGGAGACCTAAAATTGGCCCAAGAATCCACAATGGATGTGGAAAATGACAAACAACAACTTGATGAAAAACTTAAAAAGTAAGCAGCACGGATAAAAGTTTCATGGGGAAATTACATTAATATTTTTGTGCTGACATAAAATGCTTTTCCAATAGAAAAGAGTTTGAAATGAGCAATTTGCAAAGCAAGATTGAAGATGAACAGGCCCTTGGGATGCAGCTACAGAAGAAGATCAAGGAGTTGCAGGTCGTACATGGTTTCCATTGGTCTAATTCGATACAACAAAAACCAGCACAAATTAGCTAAGATTGTGCTTTTCACCACTTCTAGGCCCGCATTGAGGAGCTGGAGGAGGAAATCGAGGCAGAGCGGGCCTCCAGGGCCAAAGCAGAGAAGTCACGCTCTGACCTCTCCCGGGAACTGGAGGAGATCAGCGAGCGGCTGGAAGAAGCTGGTGGGGCGACTTCAGCCCAGATTGAAATGAACAAGAAGCGGGAGGCTGAGTTCCAGAAGATGCGCAGGGACCTGGAGGAGGCCACGCTGCAGCATGAAGCCACAGCGGCCACTCTGCGGAAGAAGCACGCGGACAGCGTGGCCGAGCTCGGGGAGCAGATCGACAACCTGCAGAGGGTCAAGCAGAAGCTGGAGAAGGAGAAGAGCGAAATGAAGATGGAGATCGATGACCTTGCTAGCAACATGGAGACAATCTCCAAATCCAAGGTATAATCACAGTTGAATCTTAGCAGTTTCTATCTAAGACCGATAGAGCAAGTCTTTCAAGAATCATTAGTAACTGGCAGGAGGAGACTAATGCAGTACAAGGCAGGACATGGGTGGGAGGGGTGTGATACTGCAAAGTGCTTACTCTTTAGGTGAGAATAACCATATCCAAAGAATATGTGGAGTGATGAAAAATTAAGCTCTTTCAAATAAAAAGTACAATTCAACTACACATTTTAAGATTTTTACAACACTTCCCATGGATTAAACTTTTGGATTTTTTCCTTAAGCATAATCCATAATTTGATTCTCAAAAAGAATCTCATGAGCTGCATCAGCTATCATTGTTCTCCTGTCACAAATATGCCAATTGGGTAAAGACTTAAATCCACAAAGCAATTTAGATTATGTATCTTGTTACTCTTCCCCACACAATCTAAGGCTTCAGTTGTTTTTGTTTGTTTGAAAAAATAGTTTATTCTCAAAATAAGTGAGTACTGCCACACCTATAGAATGCTTGGGTTAGTGAACATTTCTATGTCCCAAATACTTGCTTGAGATTCTATCACTTTTTCAACGCAGGGAAACCTGGAAAAGATGTGCCGCACTCTAGAAGATCAAGTGAGTGAACTTAAGACAAAGGAGGAGGAGCAGCAGCGGCTGATCAACGACCTGACGGCTCAAAGAGGACGCCTGCAGACAGAATCAGGTGAGCTACCTACCCGTGTTGACCTTAAATGACAAACCTCCCTTGGGGCTCAGTTGGCTGAGAAACTCTGCATTAGTTACACCCTAGGAGGTGCCCCCTAATATGGACACAATATGAACCAACATATGGTCACTACTTCTATCTTGTTTTGTTTTAATAAAGATCCAGAAGCTCCTGTTTTTTAATCAGATTTGATTTTAAGCAAAAAGTTATTGAATATGTATCTTCACAGTATTATCTCTACTTCTCAAAATGTGTCCAGAAGTTACTACTTTATAAACCTCATTAGTCTGTGTATGTTATCCCCATTGAAAGGTGATAGAGGGCCTCCCTGGTGGTGCAACAGGTTAAGTACAGCGCTGTGTTGCTGTCAGTGGCTGCGGCATGAGTTCGATGCCCAACCGGGGAGATTCCCACATGGCGCTGCAGACCTCATCTGCCTTACCCACTGCTCCCCTCAGCAGGGTATTTCAGTTGATCTGTCTGTTCTACTCCCCACTCTGTCTCTGGTGAATCCTCTCACCATCCCACACCTCTGGCCTGCACCCCAGCTTGTATGCAAAAATAAATCTTTAAAAAAATGAAAAGGTGATAGATGATGGGAGTGATGAGATGACTTGTCCAAAACTGTTTACTCCAGTGTTTTTCCTGAAGTCTTGCCAATTGCTGACAGCTACCAAGTTCAGCAGGGAAATATTCAGAACCAAAGCCCGGCCCAGGACCATTCAGATGAGGTTTAAAGAGTTCTGACTATCCAAACTGGAGAGTCTGCATTTCCTCATCACCCTATTCACTTGTCCAAATTGCTACCAAAGAAAGTTCTACCCGCAACAGTGAGAGATAACAAGATGGAAATTGTTTTATGGGTCATTTTGGATTATTAAAGTAATAAGCAGATCAAAGTGCTGAAGAACCACTTTACTCTTTCATATCCATTCAAATACTGTTCTTTCTTGAACAAAGTTCAAAGTAAGGATTTTATTATTCTTATATGAGAGGTAAATATGCTTCCTGAGAAAAGGAAAATTGTGTTATCTGATTAAATCAAAGTGCTTCTTTTGTTTCTCTTCCTAAGTACATGTTCACTCCTGAAAATTTAGTGGAATGAAAAAAATGAAAGTTGTGACGCTTATTAAGTGGTAGAAAGACAAGGCTTCTAGACAACCTGTTCAAAAATGGCACTGAAAGATTTCTTCCCTTTTAAATAGAATATAATGTGTTTTCTGAATTATGATACTTAAAGGTTTGGAGATATTTAAATGCCATTTAGTGTAGGAACTAATTAGTTATCCACAAACCACCTCATCTTGGTGAGGGGAGAGTGAAAGAATACTTGATCATTTTTTAATACAGAAATGTTCTCATATTTTTCTTTGGAATATCACTTTTATTTACAGTAGAGAAAATTTCTCAAAGTCTCCTATTTTTCCAAGTAAATTCTTTGTTTCAATCAATTTTCAAGGGGAGTTAAACTAGTATAGCATTATTGTCTTAGACCAAAAGCACTGGAATGCTTTGTTGGTTTGACATTTCTTTTCACAAATTTCTTCATTATTTTCTGTTGTGACCAAATAATCTTAAATATCTCCCCAAAACTCCTACATTGCTCAAAGCATCAGCATCTGCCCCAAAGTTTTCTGTAATTCTCATTTTTATATAGTTCTGCTTCTTAGGGTTAGAGTGAATTTTGCTGGTTTGTTAAAATTCATGTTCTCCCTCAAGGATCAGGCCCAGCTCCTTTTGCCTGCTCCAGTTTTTAACATAGAGCTTTAGTTTCAAAAGTAAGGTTAAGTTTTCTGAATCTTGGTCTTTATAGGTGAATATTCACGCCAGCTGGATGAAAAGGACTCACTAGTTTCTCAGCTTTCAAGGGGCAAACAAGCATTTACACAGCAGATTGAGGAACTAAAAAGGCAGCTTGAAGAGGAGATAAAGGTAAACATTACCTGTTGTTGTCACTATCCTTGTTTTCAGGTTATTTGTTTTATGCTTACCTCTACAGATTTTCTTTTGTAGCTTACAGGAGATTAGGGACTTCACAGAACTCACTTTAAAGATATAAAATTACATTGTCATTCTCTTTGTCCTCAGGCCAAGAGCGCGCTGGCCCACGCCCTGCAGTCCTCCCGCCACGACTGTGACCTGCTAAGGGAACAGTATGAGGAGGAGCAGGAAGCCAAGGCTGAACTGCAGAGGGCAATGTCCAAGGCCAACAGCGAGGTCGCCCAGTGGAGGACCAAGTATGAGACGGACGCCATCCAGCGCACCGAGGAGCTGGAGGAGGCCAAGTATGTTCCAGATTATTTAAAATGGAACTATCAAAGTGAATTTGCTATGAAACTATATGGGCAAATATCCATTGCTCCTTAAACAAGTCAAAACATAGGCAATAACCATGCATGAACATAAACTTAGGTAAGAAAAACAAATTCCCTAGGAAAAGAAATCAGGCTTGAGGTTAGAATAAGAAAGTATTTAAAGAAAGAGGAAGTTAAATGATTATTTTAAAATGGGATCTATTATGACATCATTCTATCTATGCAGATATAGATAGAACAAGATTAATTGTACTATCTGTGCTCTTCTCTGTGCTCTTAGCCACCAATAAAAATATCAGCCCAAGGTAATAGGTATATCAGAGAAAAATAATCAGCTTTCAAGCACAGCATCTCTTTTCAAGATATAAAAATATGACTATTTGCAAGAAAAAAATAATTTTTAAACTAATAAGTAGAAATAAAATTCTGCAGTCAGAAAGAAAACAAATTGTTTTATAAAGGTCAAATATTCAATGCAATCAAAAGTTTAACACTGAACTGTAAGAAGGAGGAAGGATAGGAAGGGACCCAGTTATTCAACAGAAAGTTTAAGGAGAGATCTATTTATGTGAAACCATATAGTTGGAATTATGTTATGCTGGATGCCTTAGAAGAGATTCTGAGTGGAGCTCTTAAAGTAAAATTCATATAGATTTAGGAAAGTTTTTATTTTAATAACGGGTTAGTGAAAAGCTCAGAAAAGATAATTAGATAATTAGACAAAATCAAGTATATTTCATTTGAATTAATACAAATAACATTTGAGTGCTTAATAAGTGTGATGGACTATTAAAATAAAAAACTAGTAAGATACACACCCAATGGAGATCAAAATCAGTGGAAACAAGACATGACAGTAATTTAAGGTAGATATTTATATTCTACAAAAGAGGAATAAATCAGCTACCTCAAAGAGTGAAATGTTAGCTTGGCTGATCATAAGATGCCTAAAAGCCAGACTATGAAGTAAGACAATGTTAAAATTTGGGTTGTTTTCAATATTTGGTTGGTAAGAGAGTGGGAATAAGATAGCACAGAACTAAATCTACAAAAGAAGTTTGAAAAGCAAAGTATTAAGGAGTTTGACTCTTAAACCCACTTTACAACAGCCAATTCTACCAATGTCCATTCATGTCTATTGCCCTTATTTTACTTTTCAGGAAGAAGCTGGCCCAGCGTCTGCAGGACGCTGAGGAGCATGTAGAGGCTGTGAATGCCAAATGTGCTTCCCTTGAGAAGACAAAGCAGAGGCTCCAGAATGAAGTGGAGGACCTCATGATTGATGTGGAGAGAACAAACGCAGCCTGTGCAGCCCTGGACAAAAAGCAAAGGAACTTTGACAAGGTATTCTACATGCATTTCTGCCTCAGCATTCTTAGATGATTTAAGAAAGCCTGCTACCTCCAGTGTACCTTATTCAAACCATCCAAGAGCTATTCTTAGTAGCTCTGGCTCCTTGGGTAGGGAATGGATCTTCTGTGTTCTGCTCTTTTTCTCCATAGTTATTTCAGAACAGATCAATTCCACTTTGAGAGTTGCCATGGTAGATGGTTTTCATCCTATCAAACTTTATCCACTAAATTTCTTGACCATTTCTTGCTTTCCAGATCCTGGCAGAATGGAAGCAGAAGTATGAAGAAACTCATGCTGAACTTGAAGCTTCTCAAAAGGAGTCCCGCTCCCTCAGCACAGAGCTGTTCAAGGTTAAGAATGCTTATGAGGAATCCTTAGACCATCTTGAAACCTTGAAGCGGGAAAATAAGAATTTGCAACGTGAGTCCATTTTATCTTTTCTATTACAAAAGATTGGAAAGAATGTTTTCCCTCATTGAATACATTTTTATATTTTTTTCCACCAACAGAGGAGATTTCTGACCTCACTGAGCAGATTGCAGAAGGAGGGAAGCGTATCCATGAACTGGAAAAAATAAAGAAGCAAATTGAACAAGAAAAGTCTGAACTTCAGGCTGCTTTAGAAGAGGCAGAGGTAAACATTTTATTGTACAATCAAAAATAATTGCAAGAGGCATTAGGGTGAATCAAGAGAAAAGAATATTTTTTCTCTGTGTCCTAAATATATGAGTTAGAGAATTGACTATGAACACAATTAACATAACTATATATCAAGAACTGAGTTAGATTCAGAAAAAAAAGAGATGAATAAGTCAAGGTCTCTTGACTTGCCTCAAAGGCAAGATCTAACTGGGTGATAAAACAAGATAAAAGGAACACCACCACACTGTAGAAATTTCTAACAATGGGATAAAACATGTAAGACATCACAAAAGTAGGAACTAATTCCTATTTCTAGAATATACACTCTTCCATGCCCTGCTAATGTCATCCCTTGCTGTCATTAAGGCCTCTCTTGAACATGAAGAGGGAAAGATCCTGCGCATCCAGCTAGAGTTGAAC
>PVIJ01018557.1:0-26007 GCA_004024925.1 Scalopus aquaticus
CCCGCTCCCCTGCCTCCACCCCTGCGGCACCGCCTCCCCGCAGGGTCTTGCCTTTGCGGGTCTGTAGCCATGGGAGAGCCACAGATACCGGGGTCGGGTCCCCCAACTTTCCTTGTTGGGTTCCACAGAGTCTGGGACAAGTAGCAAGGGGCAGGCCAGCACCTGGGAAACTGGGGTGACTGTAGCCTCTGCCTCCCCGGGGGCGCTGGGGGAAAGGCGAGGGCTGGATGTGGGTGCCCAGCCTGGCGCGGCCTCTGCTTGCCCCCTCGGGGTCCCCACGCTCCTGCACAGCAGTGTCCCGGGGCTCTGGGCTGGCTTTGCCACCAGGGGGCTGAGCGGGGCTGTCCTTTCACGGTGACTCCTGCTGGCTGGGACGTTTTCTGCGCGCTTCATACATTCTTTCACATGGTGCTGAATGAGAAAGGAAAAACTTGGGGGAGTAAAGCAGCCTCCTTGTGGCTGCACATCCTGGAGGAATAGAGCTGAGGCCCCAACCCCAGACCCAGTCTCTGGAACAGGGGTTCCTACAGGAGACAGGGTTCTATAAACCCCCCGCATTTACCAGCAATCTCAGGTGTGAAATGGAGAGAGTTCCAAGGCTTTTATTTCTATTTTTTATTTTGTTAAAGATTTATTTATTTGTGCATACAAGCTGGGGTACAGGCCAGAGGCGTGGGGTGGCGAGAGGGTTCACCAGAGACAGAGTGGGGGGCAGAACAGATGGATCGACGGAAACACACTGCTGAGGGGAGCAGCGGGCGAGGCAGGAGAGGTCTGCCGCGCCGTGTGGGAATCTCCCCGTCCGAGCGTCGAACTTGCATTGCTGCTGCCGACCGCTCCACAGTGCAGCGCTTAACTGCTGCACCACCAGGGAGGCCCGAGTTCCAAGGCTTTTAATCGAGGGTGTGATTTCGGGGCGAAGAGACAATGACTGTTTTTGATGATATCAAAGGTAGACTTCGGGGTCTCCCTAACACGAGATGTACCTCCAAAGTCCCTGGCGCTCCCTGGCTCTGGGCTGCTAGTGTGGACTGTTTGTGTCATTATTAGCTAATCTGATTCATAGAGAAACGTGCAGAGAGAGCAGGGCCCCACTCATGCTGCAGTCAGCTGTCGGGTGCGGCCGGGCTGGGGGGCTGGGGCTGCGAGTGAACCCAGTTCCTCATCCCAGCCCACACTGTGGAACCGTCCCCCTCCACCACCACCCCCCCCCCACCACGCAGAGCAGAACAGACGGCTTTCAAGAGGAGCAAATGGTGTTTGGGAAAGAGGGTGGATTCAGCGCTGACACCCAGCCCAGCCCCCAAGGTTGACTGGACTTCCGAGATCTTGGATCTTGAGTCAGAGGGTGGGGGGAGGACGAGAACTAGGAGGGAGAGGGTGGGGGGTGGAGGGAGGAGAGGGATGGCGTGGGGTTTATTTATCGTGCTCCCTGTTGATCGAGCCCACTCTGCAGCCGGCTGCGGATGGTAAATACACAGGCTGATTCATTAGTTTCTGACCATCTGCTTCCCAGGCCCGCCGGTGGCCAGCAGGCCTGCGGGTTAGGGCAGCGTGGGCTTGGCAGCCCCTGTCCTCTGGCAGAAGCAGCCGAGTCAGTCTTCCCGGTGATGGACAGGCCGGTGCCTCTGAGGTCTGCACGAGATTCCCAGTGGGGACCTCAGGAAGCCGGGAAGGGTGAGGGAAGGGAAGGTCGGGGGTACTAGGAGGGATGAGGGGAAAAAGGTGAGGGATGAGTTGCTCCCAGCAGTTGAGGAGTTAATGGGAATATCAGCTCTCAATAGGCGATGTAGTCATATTAATCTATCATTACATTAATAACTGATGAATATGATGACAGTAATAACTAAAATTCCATTAACAGTTATTGAGGTCCAGGTACTAAATGGAGGCTTCTCTACTCTGTACCAGATATGCACACTAACAACCCCATGATAGATGACAGGGACCTGGGCTCAAAGATTGAGTCAGACAAGGAGGGCTTCCTGGAGGAGGTACAGGGAGGAGGGCTCTGAAGTTAAGAGGGGCGGGGGGTACAGGAGCATAAGCTCAGAGGGCAGAGAGGACCAGGCAGCCAGGGAAAAGTCATGGACTTCAGTGCTGGATTGACAGGTGCTCTCAGGTGGGCAAGGAAGCATGCCTTCACCTGGTGTCAGCGTGCTGAGAGACTGGATTCACAGAGGATGGCCCCAGAGAGCCTCTGGGAAAATCACCAAAAACTCACAATTCAGTCCTGCCCCTCTGAGCTGAGGCAGGGATCAGTTTGCTAGGATCTGGGTGGCTTAAGTAACGGAAATTTATTTCCTTAGGTTCCAGAGGTTTGAAGTCCCAGGTCAACGTTTGTTTGATCTTTGAAGGATGAGCCAGGCTGGTTTCTTCTGAGGCCTCTCTCCTTGGTCACCCTTTACTGCCTCTTCACGTGGTCCTCCTCTTGTAAGGGCACAGGTCAGACTGAATTTGGGATCATTCTAACTTAATCACCTTCTAAAGACTCCATCTCCAAATACAGCACATTCTGAGATGCTGGAACCAGGGCTTCAACATACGAAGTTTGAGGAGGCATAATTTAGCCCCTAGCAAGACACCAGGAGCAGTAGAGGGGGAGAGTGATCGCTTTGGGGAGAGCTGGAAGGACACCCCCCCAGTATAAACCACACCCTCCTGCCTCTGATGTGTAGGTGTGAGCAGAGCACCTGCCCATCCCCCACCCCCACCCATGGCAAGAGCAGAGTCCGGTCTGCTCCCACCCCGTTCCAAGCGCCCTTCTTGGCGGGTGCCTGGGGAGGCTACCCCTCCATCACCAAGACTGGACTCTATAGACCAGCAAGTCATTTCCAGGGGACCCCTCAGCCCTTCCCCATTCAGGAGACACCAGGGTCACCCAACAGGAGTGAGAGGAGATTTGGGGCCCTGGGGTGCAAACCAGCCCCCCTTCCTGCCATGTTGCCTGGAGGCCAGCAGCATTTCTGCAGGCCCCGAGGTTGTCCAGGACAGAAACGCCACCCACTCTCAAGGAGGTCGGGGCCAGTCCTGCCTCTCCCTGGCCTCGCTCTCCCCACCTACTCAGTGAGGGGCCGGACTCAACGGTGTATTCCTTCCCCTGGGTTTGTGGGTCCCAGGAATCAGCAGGGCTGGACCAGGTGGTGGGGAGGCTGGCGGCACCACAGGGGACAGAGGACAGAGCTATTTCGGGCCAGGATTGCTTTGTGGAAGCTGCCTCCATCAACTCCAGGACCAGCCTGCCCACCGAGGAAGCCTGGGCAGCCTGGGCACTGTCTTCCACTGAGGGACATCAAAGACCATGGCGGACGTCCCCATGTGGTCCCGGGGGCCGTGGGAGTACGGGGTCGGGGGTGCCAGCTCTCCCGGTGGGAGTGGAATGGCTCCTTTCAGACAGACTTTAGCTCAGACCCAGCTGTTTTGCCTCTGAGTGAATCAGAGACCTGAAATATTCATCAAAGGGGCTGTGAGCGGCCTGGGCGCTCTGTGGTTCTGAGACAGGTGGTTTGTTTTCTGGTTTTGTTCCTTGTGTTTTAATTAGCAGATTTTCCTCATCAGGGCAGTTTCAGGTTTGCAGGGA
The DNA here is from genome assembly GCA_004024925.1 of Scalopus aquaticus. NCBI lineage: Eukaryota > Metazoa > Chordata > Mammalia > Eulipotyphla > Talpidae > Scalopus > Scalopus aquaticus. Next base: position 3,581 of record PVIJ01018557.1, read on the forward strand.
CTTGAGCAGACAGAGCAGAGAAATCCTAGTAGCCGCCCTTTCCCACGCACAGCTGGCTGGCTCCCTGCTGTGAACGCCCCGCCCAGCTGTGGCCCGGGGGTCCCCGCTTGCGACCTGGGGGTCCCCGCATGAACCAGCATAGGCGGCGTGTTGTTAACTCAAGCCACGGGGCCGGTGGGGTTCGCTCCGGGCGGTGTGCCTTCTACGGGATTTGCCGCACGTCTCGTACCCACCTTCAGCATCACGCAGAGCCGTTGCCCTAAGCCCCTGCTCCTCCTAACAGCCTCTGAGCCTGGGCAGCCCCTGCCAGTGATGCCTCCAGGACTCTAGGGGGCGCTCACACTAGGGGCCAGACCCAGGGAGCAGCTTGAACTGCCCCGGAGGGGAGCCGCCTGCCCTGCTGGCCCCAGGAGGGCTGCAGGGGAGAGCGGGAGGAGCCGGCAAGGGGCAGCGTGCCCCCTGTTCCTTGGTGTTCATCCTGGGCCTGCCGGCCAGGCACCAAGAACCCGGGAAAGACCTGGCACAAAGACGCGGCCCCTTCCTGATGAGCTTACCAGCAGCCCCCAAAGTACCCAGGGGAGGTGGGCGCAGGTTTGGAGGTGTCACCGTGACATCTGCACTGGACAGGTGGGGGGCCCCAGCTCTTCGCAGTGGGAGCCTTGCACGAACGTTGCACCCTGGCCAGCCCCGGCTTCTCCATCCAGAGATAATCCCGGGAAACCAGATGACGGGGTCTGTGGCAGCTGAGCATGGCGCCGGCTGGGGGTCCGCAGGCATCTGCCGAGACGGACCTACCGCCGCTGCGAAAGCTAATCCTGCTCGGAGGTCGGGAGGGTGTCCCAGTGGAGCCACCTCGAGCCAAGATGTGAGTAGTTCTTGCGGCCGAGTGGAAGGGCAGCTGGCGGGGACTGGCATCTGCAAAGGCTCAGAGGCCCTGGCACAGGGGGCTTGGAGGACGGGGCTCGGCTGGGTCGTGGGTTTGGAGCCAAAGTGTTAAAGACTTGGGACTTCATCCTCCACCAGTGGGTTGCTGGGGGGCGTGCAGCAGGGAACACAGCTGTTCCCAAGTGTGTGTGTTTAAACCAGGAACAGGTGTGCGTTCTCGGGGCCGCCGTAGAGCCGAATGGCTTGTGTGCTTTGGGGAAATGGGTGCCGATGACCTGCCGGGAGATGCCTCCTGGTGCCGGACCTGGGCGCTCAGGCCCTGCTCCCTGGGCAGAGCTGGCCCGCGGCGGACGCCCCGGCTCTCGGCCACCCAGCCGCGGCACCCACACGCTCCCTTCTCCCCCTGCAGGAGAACCCCTACCTGTGCAGCAACGAGTGTGACGCCTCCAACCCCGACCTGGCCCACCCCCCGCGCCTCATGTTCGACAAGGAGGACGAGGGGCTGGTCACCTACTGGCAGAGTGTCACGTGGAGCCGCTACCCCAGCCCCCTGGAGGCCAACATCACCCTCTCGTGGAACAAGAGCGTGGAGCTGACGGACGACGTGGTGGTGACCTTCGAGTACGGCCGGCCCACCGCCATGGTCCTGGAGAAGTCCCTGGACAACGGGCGCACGTGGCAGCCCTACCAGTTCTATGCCGAGGACTGCGTGGAGGCCTTCGGCATGCCCGCCCGCCGGGCCCGCGACCTGCCGGCCTCGGCCGCCCACCGCGTGCTGTGCACCGAGGAGTACTCGCGCTGGGCTGGCTCCAAGAAGGAGAAGCACGTGCGCTTCGAGGTCCGCGACCGCTTCGCCATCTTTGCCGGCCCCGACCTGCGCAACATGGACAACCTCTACACGCGGCTGGAGAGCGCCAAGGGCCTCAAGGAGTTCTTCACCCTCACCGACCTGCGCATGCGGCTGCTGCGCCCCGCACTGGGCGGCACCTACGTGCAGCGGGAGAACCTCTACAAGTACTTCTACGCCATCTCCAACATCGAGGTCACCGGCAGGTAAGGCTGCCGGGGCCCCGGGGGCGGCCTGGTTCCTGGAGAGCGTGAGATGTCGCCTGGTGACCGTATTACCTGGATCCTGATGTCATCTGGTTCAGGGTGATAGCTGGCGCCTGGGGTGTCGCCTGGTACCCAGGATGATGGCTGGCTCCTGGGGTGTCACCTGGTACCCAGGATGATGGCTGGTTCCTGGATGTCACCTGGTACGCAAGGTGATGGCTGGTTCCTGGGGCAAGATGGGATGTTACCGGATGTTACCTAGTGCCGAGAATGTTACCTGGCTCCTGGGATGATACCTGGAATGTTACTTGGTGTCCAAGACGTAACCTGGTTTCTGGAATGATACAGGATGATGCAGATGCTGTAGGGTGACACAGGATGTCACCTGGTACCCAGCATGTTCTCTGGCTCCTGGGAAGCTACCTGAGATGTTACTTGGTACCCAGGATGTTACCTAGATCCCAGGGGGTTACCTGGCACCTGGGAGGTTATCTGGTTCCTGGGGTGATACCTGGCTCATAGGATGTTGCATGGTTCTCAGCGTGTACCCTGATATCCAGCATGTTACCTGGTTCCCTGAGATGTTACCTGGTACTCAGAATGTTACCTGGTTCCTGGCATGACACCTGAGCTGCTGCCTGCTCCCAGCACATTACCTGCAGGTCCACAGAGAGGCCTGTGACGCCCGGGTTTCCTCCGCGGAGAGAGGAGACTGGAGCGTGGTCAGGTCCTCAGGGGCCTGGGCTGCCTCTGACCATGTGCTGGGGGGTCAGGAGGGGAGAGTGGGGCTGGAGAGGGCAGCGTGGGCAGGACATGGGCAAAATCTGGGTGCTCAGGAACTGACCTCTATATCTATTCATAGGCACTTGTGTCTGGGGGTCCCCAGAATCACCCCCAGGTTCAATGATTTGCTGGAAAGACTCACAGGACATAGCAAAGCTCTGGGACTTGTGAGTGGTTTATCACGATGAAAAGTTACAGATTAGAGTGAGCAACAGGCGAAGCGAGCCGGCTCGGGGCGCCAGGGCAGCTCCTGTCCCCCCGGGCAGCTCCTGTCCTCCCGGGGAAGCCCTGTCCTGTCCCCCCGGCGCAGCAGCGCTAACGGCACCTGCTTCTCACGGCGACCATCCGGTTCCGCATGGCCAGCCCAGGACTTGCCCAGGCTTGGTGCCCAGGGTTGTTGGGGCTGATCACAGAGGCGTGGCCGACTGCCCGGTGGCTGACCGTGGTCTCCGTCCCTTGACCCAGGGCTTGAGCTGATGCACTGTGCCCCAAGCCCTACCGTGAATCTCATCTTCGTGTAAACTACCCGGTGTGCCCAGTATGCCCAGGTAAACAAAGACTCTTAGCAGGTGGGACATTGCAAGGACTCAGAAGTGACCTCCCAGGAGCCAGTCAACTCCTCTTTGCAGAAAGTTCCAAGGGCCACTTTCCCTGGCACGTGCAGGGTGGACGCGAGGAAGGTCCTGTGCTGCTGGTGCTGGACCTCCAGCGAGAGCATCTTTGGAATCTGGCTGGAATGCAGGTTCTCGGGCCCCGTGGCAGTCCTACTCTCAGACGCTCCGGGCGGGGCCCTCGTTTGGCAAGCCCCTGGGGCTGCTGGGGCCCACCCTGGGTTGAGAACCGCTGATGTCGTGGCCGGGAGGATGGTGTCGGGGGTCTGGGGGCGGGGGTCCGGTTCCCGGCTCTGGCAGCCTCTGGCTGTGAGACTGTGACTCAGTTTCCCCCTCTGAAGAAAGGGGATGGTAACAGTTGTGCAGTCGTGTGGTGAGAGTTCAAGTTCAAGTTCAAGGAGATGAAGCACTAGAACTACCAGGTGCCTGGCATGTGAGATGTGCTTTTAACACTTTGTGTGCCGGTGCCCTTTAAATTTCCCAGCCCTTGGGGCCTGCCATTTTCTGTGCCACCGCATGAACGGTAGAAGCATTCAGTAAGACACTCACGACTCCTGAACTACTGGATATTAAAAAAACTGTAATATCTCTCATGAAACACCTTACACTTTCACCAAAACAACGTGTAAAGCTTCTAGACTGAGTACGATCAAAGAAATAGCTCCTAATAGTTCCAAATAAACCCACCGTGGCGTGAAACACCGGAGACTAGGTGAACACGTATTAATACGTGAGCGGCCACCCGATATTGGTGACAAAAACACGTACTAATATGTGAGCGGACCACAAAGTGTTAAAAGTGTGGAATAAAACAGTCCAAGCGACGGGGTCAGAGAGCCAGGGCACCGAGGGAGGATGCAGCTGAGCCCGGCGGCGTTTGGGTGCAGCCAGGGCCCAGTGCGTGGATGAGGCCCGTGGCAGGGACAGTGCCAGCACCCCAGATGGGGCCACTGGCCACGGGCATCTCCAAACGCACCCAGCCACGGCCCCCGGGGAGAGGAGTTGCTGCCGTGGGCGTACGTGTGAACTCTGAGTCTTGAACAGACGTACGGCAGAAGTCGGTTTGGGCACAAGGAATCTTCCTGATTTGGGGGGCATGGCTGCGCCGGCTGTGGCGTCCGACAGGGCCCTGGTTTTCGGCTGATCTGTGCTGTGTCTGGCCTGACCGTGTGTGGACCCCCAAGACAAGCCTCAGGAGGAGGGGTCAAGCCCAAGGCCAGCGGGTGGGACGAGGGTCTGTGAGTCAGACCCCCGTGGTTTCTCTCTCCCTCTCGGGGCAGGATATTTACGGTCAGAATGTTCTGGAACCCACCTGACAGATGACCACTGTTGTGGAAGTTGGGGGTCAAGGATTGACCCCGGACACTGTTTTGTGGCCAGGTTTTGGGCCGCGGGTCACCTCCAGGCCTCTGCCCTCAGATGCAATGGTCTGGTTGGTAGAGAACCCTCCCTCCACGCTCCCTCCACCCTCCATCCCACCCGACGTAGCAGCTCTGGGGTGGGAACCAGGTCCCCATGCCTTCTGGGGGTTGCGCCCACTTTCTGGCCTGCCTTGGGCTGGTTGGGAGCCTGGTCAGTAACCCACTTTCATTCGTCAGGTGGCTCAGGCGGGGCCTGCTGTCTGGGGCGGGGGGCTGTGTGCCCAGGCTGGGAGGTGACAGTCAGGTTGCACAGTGCCCCTCAAACCTTGGGGGGCTGGAGGGCGGCTCTCTCCTTGGAGGGACGGAAATGCAGAAGTGGGGCAGCGTCTACTCATGGGGGACCGGCCGAGGGCCCAGAAAGAACCTCGTTCTTTAGCCCCTCCCAACAAAGAGCTTGTGCAGGGGCCAGCAGGCCGGGGCGGGCTGTGTTCCAGCCCCAGCCGCCACGCCTCTCTGGACCTCAGTTCCCATCTGTAACACGAGTGTAAGAGCCGCCCGGACCCCAGGCCTCTGGGCCAGGTGGCAGGCAGGCCCCTGCCCGGCAGCAACCAGCAATTCTTGGCACCCAGCCCCTGCGGCGGCGGGCTGAGCTGCGGTGGCGAGAGCGCGCCCATCAGTTCACAGATGAATGAGCACCCTTCAGGCGCTGGCAGGCGGGAGCAGCAGCTTGGCTCGTGGGTTCTCTAGGCCTGGGTAGATGTCTCTGTGGGGCGCTACAGGTTCCCCCTTTTAAATTCCAGGTGGGAAAGCCCAGCTGGGCCAGAGGGGCAGGAGGGGTTGGGCACAGGTGGACACAGCCCACCCAAGGGGTGTCCTTGCTGAGTGGCCACCCAGGGCCTCCCTGGGCTGAGTAGCCATCTGGGGACCGCCCAGGGCTCTCAGAGTCTGGGGTTTCAGATGAAGCCGGTTCTGGGACTCCCCCAGAATCTCAGGCCCAGAATCACGTGGGGTGTCCTCCAGAGCCTGCTACAGAGCATGGCTGGGCTCATCGGGCCTCTGCCACAAGCTCGTTTCCTGTTGCCCCCGAGCAGAGGGCTTCATGTGCGTGTTCTCTTTTGATCAGTAGACATTCGATTCTTTCATGGTTAGTGAACCCCCTTGGGCCCCACAAGCAGAGGTTGCAGCCTTGAGCAAGCTGTACCTGATGGCGGTCCCATAGAGTTTTCCCCACGGGGACAGCGCTCCACTCCATCTCGACAGCTAACTGAACACTAGACAGCTGGGGGCCACGCTGTCCAGCATGCCCACGTCCATCCTCTTCCCCGCTCCCAGATCCAAATAACGGGGTTCCTCCCACTCTGTCACTGATGTCAGCTATTTCCAACTTCGAGGGGTTCCAGACAGGGTTTGGGAGAGGGCAGAGACACAGTTTGGGGGAGGCAGAGAAATTGAGGAAACCAGGGATCTAGGCATGAGGAGCTGGTACAAAATAAAGGGTGAGGGAGGAGGCAGACAGGGCTGGGGCAGCCCACGGGGTGGGAGTGGAGTTGGGGTGAGCAGAAGGAGCCTCTGTCCCAGCCCACCTCCCTTCCCAGCCTGGCTCATCCTGCCCGCTTTGGGTGCAGAGAAGAGGGGATCCCTCCCTGAATTTGCCCCGTTCCCGGAAGGTAGGAAGGGGGTGCGAGCTATTTTCTCCTTCCACACACAGGAGAACCCAGAGAGGAGCCGACTTTAAACCAGTCTGGAGCCAGTGTGGGGGGCTCTGGATTTGGAGAGGAGTGAGACCCCCCTGACCGCTTGGAGCAGAGCTCTCTGTCAAGAGCACCGAGGCCAAGACCTTGGTGTGGGGTGTGGGGTGAGGGATGAGGGCTGCAAAGTGGGTGTTGCACACTGCCCCGAGCCAGCTGAAGAGGGGAAAGCAGCAGGGGGGTTTGGACTCGGGCGTCACTGGACCAACGAGGCTTTGGATCCTGCCTGCCTTGGGGATTAGCTCCTTCACTGACGGAGCCTCGGTTTCCTCATCTGCACAATGGAGCCGTGGCACTGCCGCATCCGCTGTGGTTTGGATTTGGTGAGACGATGTTTGAAGGACGTGTCCCAGTGCTCACGCCTCTGACTAGGTGGCGGGGCAGGTAAGGGGAGGTGGGGGCCGCTGCCTGGGAGGGAGCCGTGCCCACACCCGCCACCCAGGGACCCTGGCTGAGAAGGGACATGGCAGAGGAATGCGTTTTTGAGTTGGTGGGATTGCAAACCCAAGGGGGCCCAGAGGACATCTGTGGGTAACAGGCCAGAGAGGAAATAGGGAAGGGTGCGGTCTGTGGAAAAATGGGTCGAGCAAGTCCCTCAAAGGACAACAAGCCAAATATCGCCAGATCCCCTGAACTACTGGCCCCCATATCCAGAAAGAAGCCACAGCAGCTATCGATGTGAAATCACACTTAAAAACACGGGCACCGCGTGGAACTTCTCTGCAAGCCCCGTGCGGGCCAGATGAAAGACCCCTGCGCCCCGGCTCCTCGGGAGCTGCCCGCTGGCCCCGAGACCGCCCTGGGCTGCCTGTTTCAGCCGGGCCTGGCAGAGGGGTCGCCCGAAGGTGAGGTGTGGACAAAGTCCAGCCACCGGCCCTGGCTTCCTGCCCACTCAAGGTCTGGGGTAGAGGGGAGGGGCCATCCTAGTCTCGTCCCTCGTCCTGTCCAGGGGCAAGTTCCTCTGCCCAGAAAGTTCTTGGAGGCTCCAGGGAACCAGTCCAGCTGGGGCGGGGAGAGAAAGAGTGAGCCCCCATTCCTGGAGGCACCCCGAGCAGGGTGGCGTCTGCGGGGGGTGATGAGAAGGTCGCTCCGTCAGGTTAGGGTCCTGGGTGCCTGCTCTGCCCAACGGTGATAAGAGGTGACTGCGCGAACACACCATCTCGCCTTTTGGGGGTAAGTGGTGCCAGGTGTGGCAGCCTCATGCCCCTTTTATCCGGGAGGAGCCTGACGCCTTCGGGGAGGGAGCGACGAGACCCTAGAGATGCTGCTGGGCCCAGAGGGGCGTACAGAGCCCCGGCCTGGGGGGACTCCTGTCGGACCCGGCATCTCACCGCAGGGCTGCTGGAGGCCTGGGCAGCGGCACCCGCTTTCCTCCCCCGCCCCTGCCCCCTTCCTTGCCCTTTTTTCTTCTTCCGCAAACGTCCTGTCCCTATTGATCACCTGTAACTGGAGATGGACGGAACTCGGCCAAAAATAGAAGCAGCGAGAAAGGAGCCAGCTCTGGGCCTGTGCCCCAGAGGGCGGAGGGTGCAGGGGGCGGAGGGCCCAGCCCCTTCTGGTCTCTTCCGCAGCCGTGTACAGGGGGGCAGGGCGAGAGGGGTCCTTGTCTCTGCCATCCCACGCCGGTGGGGGCCAGCAGGGGGCGCCCTCCTTTGGGCAACATTGATCGTCATCCCTGAGCGGCTCTCCTGGCCTTTGTGTGCTCCCCTCCTGGTCCCCCAGCCCAGGAGAAGCACCCTGAGGCGTGGGGGTGAGAGAGACGGACGTGCCCACGGGGCGGCTGCGGCTGGAAGAACAGGGGTCGGGAAGGTGCGGGGGGGGGCCTCATGCATGTAGAAGACGGGGTGTCCACGTGACCGGCAGTCCCCAAGCGGGGAGGCGGGGAGTGGAGGGGTTGCTGCAGGCCGGAGTTCCCTGCAGCCACAGGCGGACGCAGCGGTGTCCAGCAGCACATGGCGGGGAGCAGGCTCGGTCTGGCCGCAGGCTGGACAGTCACTCAGCTGGACGGGGCGGGCCCCGGCGGGGCACAGTGGGTGGGTGGAGGCGTCCTCAGTCAGCCACCGAAGACCAGCCATTGGCCCGTTCCCCCCACCGGAGGTGCCGAGGGCAGCCTCACTCCGAGACAGATGCCGAGGGGTGGCGGTGGGTGCGGCGGCTCCGTGTGTGCTGCTGGGAAGCCCAGGAGCCGGACAGCCACGTGGCTGCCCCTCACGGGCGTGGACTTACTGCCACAGGACACCAGCCTCGAAAACGCTAAAACCGTAAACTTACAGGCCCTACATGTCATTACTCTCTAAAAAGAAAGGGATGGATGGCCTCACCCCCAGCAGGAAGGGCCAGGAGGGGGACCCTGGTTCTGGCGGGGGCCCCCAACATTGGGGAGCCCTGCAGATGAGTTGAGGAGGCATCACCAACAGCGTGGGGACAGTGGGTGCCCCTCGGCCACGCGAGAGTCCCGCTGTGAGGCCAGCGCATTGGACAATATTTTTATAATAATAAACACCGATGTGGCTTCGAGGGGCTGCCTCTGGGTCCCACAAGTGGGGGGCTGAAAGTGACACAAATGCGCGTTCTTACATCCTGGGGCTGGAAGTCTGGGGTCAAGTGTCGGCAGGGAGGCGGTTCTGGGGACCCCACGGGCGCCCCTCCCGGCTTCTGGTGGAGCCACCGAGCCAGCGTCTGTGGTCTCCAGGCGGCCTCTGTCCACTGGGCTGTGTGGGGTCCCCGCACCTCCTCACGAGGATGCCGGCTGCGCTGGGTGAGGGCCCGCCTGTTCCGTGTCACTTCGTCCCAGCCACGTCTGCAAAGACCCCATTTCCAGAAAAGGGGCCAGTGGCGGGCACAATCCATCCTTTGGGGGACACCATGCGCCGGCCCAGCCAAGTGCGACATGGGTCCGCAGTCTCTCCGGGCCACAGGAGTAAATGTGCCGCCACCGCAGGTGACTGAAATGCTGGAAGGGAACAGAGGGGGTGTGGGCTGGGAGGACCACCTGGGAGGCCCCAGGTGGTGGCAGAGCCCAGGGGCCAGCTCTGAAGGTGAAATCCGCAGTGGGAGCAGATGGGGTGCACTGCCTGCAGGGGAGCGGCAGGTGCAAAGGCCCTGCGTTCAGCACGTGCGGAACCTTCTAGGAACTTGACGTGGCGAGTCCCAGGTGCGAGCTGTGAAGACAGAGCAGACGGGCCACATCGCCCTGCAGCCTCGGCGGGACTGCTTTTCTTCTGGGTAAAATCGCCCAACAGCAAAGTCCCCCGGTGACGCCATCTCAGAAGGAACCCCGAGGTTTACAGAGAGATGACAGCCTCTGGCCAGAAGGCTTACCCCTGAGACTCAAGGTGTGGGGGGTGGGGGTGCTGGAGGGAGTGGGGTACCGGGCAACTTCTTCCTACACCAGGTTCTGGCGTGAAGGCGGGAGACAGCCCCTAAGATGCCTTTGGGGGTGGCGCGGACAGAGTGGGGGGCCAGGAGCCAGCCGGCCGCATCCTGTGGGCTCGGGCTCGGGACACGGGTGGACAGAGATTGTCCGTGTCCCGTGGGGGCAGCTGGAGAGGAGTTTCCGGAGGAAATTTTCTTTTGTTTAAAACCTGATTTTCTTATATTATGGTCCAGTAGAATGGACATTTGGGGGACCCAAGCCTTTGAATCGTAACACAGGAGTCGATTCAAGACTCCCCGTCCACGCCAAGAAGGCTCCCTGCGGCCACGCGCTCCCCACCTCTGCCCCCTGCATGGCCCATCTGATGTCCCCCCACTTCTGTCTTCTTAGACCTCTGAGCCTTAGACCTGCCTCTGTCACCCCCACAGGCCTGTGCCTCATCTGTGGTTCCCCGGGCAGCTGGGTGCCTTTTCACAAGAGTTATTTCTTTGTTTTTATTGAGGTGTAACTGCCACTCAACATTGTTTTGGCTCAGTTTGGGCCTCCGCCTCAATATTCGTGTGCGTGTTGGCCACAAGGAGCGTAGTTAACACCCGCGCAGGGCTACGTGGTTTGAACGTTTTTTTCTTGTGTGAGGATTTTTACTCCTGTTAGCAATTTTCAAATAGGGAACACAGGGGACTTCACGACACCCCAGGACTCACTGAACCTGGGGCTGGAAGTCTGTGCCTTGTGACCAAGCCCCTTCACCCATTTCACCCACCTGCCTCTGCCAGCCACATTTGTTCACGGAAACGGAGCTTGGGGTGCTGGTTTCTTAGATCACCCCGTTAAGTGGGGTGTGCGGTATTCGTCTTTCCCTGATGTATTTCCCTGAGCGCACTGGAGCCATCCGTGTCATTTTGAATCTGGTTCTTTTTCACGGCTGAATCGTACTCCAGGGAACGTACCATTAAGAGCAGCAGTGGGCCACCCAGGCTGCACCCCCAGCCAGGTGTGGGGGCTGTGCCCCAGGCACATGTTTTCACTCTCTCTGGCGTTTCTCAGCGGTCCGGTCGCCGGACGAGGGGTTCTCGGGATGTACCCCTTGTCATTTCGTGACCGCGCGCTCAGACTGGGGCTTCTCCATGCACCCCCAGCAGAGGTCGGCGGCCCCAGTCCTGGCTGTCGTCGGCAAGTGCCCTAACGCGAGGCCGCAGGTATCTTTTTGAATCAGTGTTTCCTTTTCTGCAGATAAACACCCAGAAGTGGGCCATATGGCGGTCCTATTTTTACTCTTTGAGGAATCTCGGCGCTATTTTTCGTCATGGCTGCGCGATGCGCGCCCCCGAGCTGGAGCTCTCCGCTTCTCCGCGTCCTCGCCAACGCCCGCTGTTTCTCGCCGGGTTCTCCTCGGCGCTGCGGGGTGCTCCGCTGGCCCCTCCGTTCACCCCTGAAGGGCGTTTCGATTGCTTCTGGTTTGGGGCTCCGAGGCTGGCACTGCCTGAGGGGCGAGCGGGGAGCGCCTGCATGAACACGGCTCTCTCGTGCGGCAGCAAACCCCGGGGCGGTCGCCGGCCGCGGGGTGCGCCACACACTTTGTAAGGGGGTGTCGGGCGGTTTGCGGAATGGCGGGCCCCAGAGGAAGCTGGGGCTCTGTTTTGGACCCGTCGTTGTGAGACCTCTGGAACATCTGGACATGCGTCTGAGGTGCCGGCGCGACTAGAGGTTCATGAGGCCCCAGAGGAGTGGGGGCAGAGTATGCGCCGGGCTGGAGCTCTGGGAAGAGGCTGGTGAAGGCAGGACACTGAGAGTGGGGACCCCGGGGGAGAAAGTCCACAAGGCTCAGGCCCCAAAGCCGAGTGAGGGGCGCACGCAGAGGAGATGGGCACCCACAGTGGGGGACCCGGGGAGGAAGGCCGTCTCGGGGGGCTCCAGGGTGAAAAGGAGTGCATGGATAAGGCTTTGGGGACGTTCGCCTCTGAAAGGCAGCAGGGAGACGGGACGGAGCTGGTGGGGCGTGGAGGGGGACACAGGGCGCACTGGGGTTCCCGTGGGGATACGCCCAGACTGAAGGTGCAGAGGGAGCAGGAAGGGGCCAGAGAAAGCGGGGAGGAGGCACGAGGGCAGGGCTGCGTCCGCCTGAGGATGGAGAGCGGCTTGGGCTGGTGGCTTTACCGCCAGTTCAGAAACCCCCCTTCTTTCCAACACTCAGTGACCCCATATCAGTGCCCGGCGCCAAGGGGGGTTCCCCTTCCGGCCCCCACAGGTCCTCTGGGATGAGCCCAGAGCCAAGGTGTCCGAGAGCCGCTCCTGCTTGAATTCCGCCTCTCGTCTGCTGTGGGGGGCGTCTCTCCCACCTCTCCCATCTCCCCAGCCCCCGGCTCCCCGCCGGCAGACTGGGGCGAGGATTGTCTGGGAGCTCACTGCCCAGTGTGCAGCAGATGCTGGAGAGATGGGGGCCCTTGTATGTTGTAGGGAGTTGGTATTTAATCGCCTGAACCCAAACCCATTTCTGCGGTGTGTCCCTCCCTTGGGGGACCCTGCCCAGCCCAATGGAAGCTCCAGATCACCTCCTCCTGCCCCGTCCTCAGCAGGCTCGTGGGAGCTGGATCCACGGGATTCAGCTGGGGAGGGTGGGGTGCTGCCAGTGGCACGGGGTGCGCAGCTCGGCGCCCCACAGCCAGCACCCCTTCACGGCCCCGCCTGGGCCTTGGAGCTGCCTCTGGCTTTCTAGCGGGTAATAGGATTTATCAACAGACTGGAGAAGGCGATGTACGTTAAAGCACTTAATAAAAAAGGGCTTCGCACACAAGCCCAAATTTGATTTGGCCGATGAACTCAATTGCTGGTCTGGTTCCTTCCCGAAGGAGCAGCAGGCAGCATCTGTCCACATCAGCCTGGGAGCCGCTGTCGCGCCGGCTGCCCGCCCCCGCCCCGGCCTCGCGGGGGGCCTTTTGACCCCGAGGGGTCAAGTTCTCCTGCATCCAGGACCCTCCCCGCTGGGTGGCCCCCCTGCCCTCACTCCAAGAATCAGCTGGAGGTCGGCCCTTCACCAGGCCCCCCACGATGTCCTGTGGTCCTCCCGGGCCCCACGGTGCAGCCCCTTGGGCTTCTCCGGCCTCCACGCGCTTCTCTCTCTGCTGCCCTCTCTCCACCCTGCTTGGCCCCTGCTAGGGTGGGTGCCCCCTAGTCCCCCCAAAGATGACCAAGATCCCCGATCCTGACAGTCCACCACAACTTGATTTGGGCCTGGGGGTGCCGGGGAGAATGGTCACTTGGGAAAGGAACCCCGGGCAGCGCTGTGGCCAGCGTCCACCCTCAGACCCCGCCGCGGGCCAAGCCGGCCTGCCGGGTGGAGGGGACACCATGTCCGCTGCCACCTCCTGTGAGCCCCCGGCGCTCCCTCCTCGGGGGTCCTGCCCTAGCCCCGGGAGCCGCCCCAGGAGAGGGGTGTCCTCAGCAGGTCTCCCCGGCAGACGGCCACTCCCAGGCCCGGCCGGCAGGGGTCTGCGGTCTGCCCCGGCAAGCCAGCCCCTGAAACGGCTCCCCAACTTGCCGCGGGCTCTGGGGGCCACAGGCAGGCTGTTTCTCGCCTCCCCGGCCAGGCACGCCTGACCAGCAGGTGCCGGAGGTGCTGCCCGGCGCTGTCCCCCCAGCCCTCTGCCGCGCTGGCGGGGTGCCACGGCCCAGGAGGGGAGCCCATCCGGCCTCCCCCAGCCCCTCTCTCACTCACCCAGACTCGCTTCCTCGGATGACATCACCTCCGGCAGCCCTGACCCACATTCCCTGCCTGCCTGGGACGGGCTCCAAGCGCAGCCGGGAGGCAAGGCCGGCGCACGATTTTCGCGGAGCTCGGGTGCCAGGCCCAGAGGCAGATGGCGCTCCCGCCGGCAGCTCGCGCGGCCCACCCCCCGCGGGGCAGGCTCGCTGCACCTGGTGGGGCGCCCCCTGCAGGCCCGCGTGCGGCTGAGCCCGTGTGTCCCAGGCTGGCGGCGGGGAGCGCCCTGCCCCAGGACTTGCCCTCTGGGACAGCGCCCCCTGGAGGTGCATCCCAGCACTGCCTCTAACTGTGGGGTGCCTGGGGCTCCTTGGGGTCCCAGCCAGCGGACAGAAAGGAACAGCTGTCTGAGAACGGCAGTAGCTTGCAGGGGCCAGGTCCCCCAGCCCTGCCCCGAGGGGGGCCAGGGCTGCCTTTGGGGAGCCGGTGGCAGGTGGGGCTGCCAGATAAAGCGCAGGATCCCAGCTGACGGGTTTCAGAGAGACAGTAAATCACTGGGCGTTAGACTGTCCCAGCTAGTTCAGATACCCGCATGCTCAAAAGCGCATTTGTTGTTTACCGGAAGATCAAATGCGATCAGGCCGCCTATATTTTTCTTTGTTAAACTTGGCGGCCAGAGCGGCAGGGGCCTCTCCAGGAAGGACACTCTCAGCGGACAGAGGTCTGGCCCCTCCGGAGGCCCCCAGGGCCTGGGGGACGGTCAGTCCTGTCGGGTGTGGGAGCTGCTGAAAGAGGTTTGCGGGCAGTGTTCGCAGAACGAGGCGCGTCCCTGGGCCCGGCCCCTCCGGGCTGCGGGCGAGACCTTCTGTGGGGCCTGCCGGTGCCCCCACCTCTGCCGCTGGCTGCCGCGACCACCAGCAGCAATACCAGCTGCACCAGGGAGGGCTCCCGGCGCGATGGGGCGCAGGGGAGAGTGTGTGTGGCCTGCACCCAGCACCCTGCACGGACGCAGCCCAGCTCGTCCTCCCTGCCGGACAGGGGGTCCCGTGGGGGTCCCCCCCGCAGACAGGGGGTCACACCTGGAGACTCGGGCCTGGGGGCTGGTCCCCTGCCACCTCGTCTGCCCCAGCCTGCGTGGGGGGCCCTGACTGGCCTTTGACTGGGCAACTGCCCCATGCAGATGCTGGCAAAGAGCCCCGTGCCCCTCTCCCTCCTCCCTGCCCTCTGCCACTCCCTCCTTCCTGTGCTCCTTCCCTCTTCTCTGTCCTCCATCCCCTCCTCCCTGTGCTCTCTCCCTCCTCTCCTCCTTCCCTCCTCTCTATCTTCCATCCCCTCTTCCCCTCTTCCCTGTCCTCCATCCCCTCCTCCTTGTCCTCCTTCCTCCCTCCCTGCCTTCTTCCACTCCCTCCTCCCTGTGCACCTTCCCTCCTCCCTGTCCTCCAGCCCTCCCTGTGCTCCTCTCCCTCCTCCCTGTGCTCCATCCCTCCTCCCTGTGCACCTCTCCCTCCTCCCTGTGCTCCTCTCCCTCCTCCCTGTCCTCCTCTCTTCCTCCCTGTCCTCCAGCCCTCCTTCGTGTACTCCATCCCTCCTCCCTATGCTGTTTCCCTCCTCCCTGCCTTCTTCCATTCCCTCTTCCCTGTGCCCCTCTCCCTCCTCTCTGTGCTCCTTCCCTCCTCCCTGCCCTCCAGCCCGTCCTCCCTGCCCTCCTTCCTTCCTCCTCGTCCTCCCTTCCTCCTCCCAGTGCTCCATCCCTCCTCCCTCTGCTCCTTCCCTCCCCCCAGGCACTGGCAGTCTGTGGGGTTTACCAGCAGGCTTACAGCACAACTGTAAACCAAAGGTGTGAGGCCAGGGGAGTGACTTGCCTGAGGCCGCCCCAGGTCAGCAGCAGGTCCTGCCGACTCTGGCATCTGGCGGCTGACTCCTCTGGTCTCTGTGGCTCCATCTGTCTCTCCCTCTGATTCTGTCTCTCTCAGGCTCCCTCCTCCTGCCTTTCTGCCCGGTGTCTTTCTGGTCTCCGTCTCTCTCTGCCTCTGGCGCTCTCTGGCTCTCCCTGCAGCTCCTGCTGCTGCCCTGCTGGCCGCGCTGCCCCCGCTCCTCACTGCATGATGTTTCCTGATGGCTGAGCCGAAAAGGGCCGCGTAGTGGGGTCGGGGTGGCGGTTTTGGGGGAGACTGATGGCTCTCGGAGGTCATACTCAGAAAGCAACTCCTTGGGAGAGTGGACCCCGTAATGCGGGGACATGTGTGGGCTGGAGGCACCGCGGGAGTGTGGCCGCCCCCTCCGAGGCGGGGCCCTGGGCGGCGGGCGGCGGGCGGCGGGCTGCGGGCCTCTCCTGTCTGCAGAGAGGAGCTGAAAGGCTCCGCCTCCCTGCGACTCCTGAGGAGTTGGCACGTCCACTCCAGAAAACTCTCAGGACCCCTCTGTCCAGAAGTGAGGAGACCAGCAGAAGCCAGTGTGTGCCCAGCACACGGGCGCCCACGCAGGCCTGTCTGGGTGCATCCCCCCAAACCCCTGGGGACCCCACCCCGCCCTGCCTGGGAGCTGCAGCTAGTGGGGCTCTGGGAGGCCCCCTCCCGGCCGCCCCCTCTGCTGTGCCCCGAGAGGGCTTGTGTCTCTTTCTCCTCTCCCAGCCGGGCGCCACCCTTGGGGCCTCACTTAGCCTGAATGACCCTTCCCAAGGCCCCGCCTGCAGTCACTTTGGGGGGCAGGAATAGGGGCGCACCAGTGGTCCACCCACTTTGGCGCCCACAGTCTGTGCCCGGGTTGGGGGTCAGGTGTGCTGACCCCATCTCCGTCCCATCTGGAGGCAGCCCCGTGACTGGGCAGGACGCCCGAGCTGCCGCCCCATCTGCGTGCCGAGGCAGCACCAGCCCTGTGGCGGTGAGCAGGCCCCCGCCCGTGGCGCCCCGGAGGCCCCGCCCCTCTGGCCAGCGTCCGCGTGGCCTTTGGTCTCCTGCCCCCGCAGCCTCTAAATGCTCCAGAGCACCGGGCGCTTTCACTTCTCCACCAACCAGCAGAGGCACTTCGAGAAGGGAGGCAGCTCCCCAATTCGGACACCAGCAGGTAGGGCTTCCCTTGAGGTCCCGGGGCTGGTGGAAACTGGAGTTTGGGGGCGTCCTGCCCCGGAAGGTGGCCCCACAGCGGAGCTTCATTCGATGGACGCAGGCAGGGGGCGGCAGGAGCCGGGTGGGGTCTGGCCCGAGGGGCGGCTGAGGAGGGAGACGTGGGGGGTGCACTTCTGTGTGTGGGCGAGCAGAGGTGGAGGGAGCCCCAAGCCGGCCCAGGGGGCCAGGCGTGAAGTGAGGCCACAGGGCAGAGCAGACCTGCTGGTCGTGGCCCACGTGGAGACCAGGGAGCGCCCCGGGTGACGGTGCCGCTCCCCCGCCGGGCCGCTGTCCCGCTGCTGGCAGGGTGGGAGCGTCGGCTGTTCTCCCCCCTCTCAGGTCTGTCCCCCCGGCGGCCGCCCCAGGAGCAGCCACACGCCTGTCCCCCGGGGGGCCGCCGCCCTGCCGAGGGTGTTCAGTCGCCCGCAGAATAAAATCCTGCCCGTGTCCCCCCTGGGCTGGCCTCAGACCCCTTGGCTGAGCAAATCTCAGCCCCCCCCCCTCCTGCTCTGCCCTCCTTCCAGAACGCTCTCCCCTTTCTGCCTGACTCTCGTCCCGCTCAGGTCTTGCTTTAAAACTGTCCTTTCTGGACGCCTGCACTGCTCCCCCGGGGTCCTGTCCTCTGCCACGGGGCCCTCGTCTCGAGGGGCTTCACGGCTGTCTTGCTTAGCCACGGGGCACCTGTGCAAGCCGCGTGATGACACGCCTGGGCGGACACCGCAGTGGGCACAAGGCCCGCCCACGCGCACCCAGACGTGTTCACGTCCCCCACGGCCTGTACAGACCCACTTGCCCCTTGTCGAGTTCACGCTCTTTATGTCGGAGCAGTCTTGGGTCACAGAACGTTGAACGGTGGACTCAGAATTCTCCGCACTCGGTCCCGACGTCGACAGCCTGCCTCCCCGTGGCACTTGCCAGTCAGCAAGCCAACGTCACACGTCACCGTCATCAGCTAAGAGTGCACAGGTGGCTAGGGTCTGCTCCCGGTGTCCTGCCTGCGATGGGTCTTGACAAAGTATGACGTCTTGCCTTGTGACAGTGTCATACGGAATAATTCTGCCGCCCTAGAAACCCCTCGTGCCCCCCCAGCCATCCCTAACCCTCCCCCAATTGCCGACTTCTGAGTCTCCCTTTGAGACCCCGTACTCTGCAGAGCGGGGACCCCCTGGGCTGCTGACCCGACACCCCCGCTGTTCCCGGCTCCCAGCCTGCACGTAACAGATGCCCTATAAATATTTTTCTTTGCTTATCTTAATAAAAATAGGATCCCTCTAAAGATGTTATTCTGCAATTTGCTTTCTACAAATATTGACAATATACCTTGGAAATCTGCCCGTATCGGAGGGTAGAGTACTCTGTCTCTCTTTAACTTTTTATTATGGAGGATTTCCATCACGCATACAAAAATAGCCTCCCACAGAGGGCCGCCCAGACCGCCCCGCCCAGCATGCACAGCGCCCGTGCTGGGTTCAGCCGCCTCTCGGCCCCACGCTCCCGGCCATGTTATCTGGAAGGGAGTCCCAGACCTCAGCTCTTTTCTCTGCAAGGGTGTGGGTGTGTAGTTCTTCAAGATAAGGGCTTGGAGGCGTGACCGCAGGGCTGTGCCCAGCGGCAGGACTGAGCCGGGACCGAGCCCTCACCCCTCAGGGGGTGATGTGAGGCCGTTTTACCCAGGACCCAGGTGAGGTCCCCGTCCTCCCGTGGGGGAGCGCCCCAGCCTTCCCTTGATCTAGGCCCTCGTCCATCTCTGCCCCTCGCAGTTCTTCTGGAGTCTTCCTGGGGTTTGGTGGAGTTGGTGAGACATGTCTGCCCCCGGTGTGTCCTGTGAATCCACGGCTGCGCCCAGGGCCTGATGGGACGCAAGCCCGGCGTTTTTGATGAGACTGCGGCGGGGTCCTCAGGGAGCGTCTCCGGCCGTCTCTCTCTTGGCGTCCCAGACGGTTGCTGCCTGCAGCCGAGAGCCGCCCATTCAGGCCGGCTGCTGAACCTGCGTCTCCTTAATGAATCCCCGGAATGTTCCTATAAAAAGAAACGTCCCTCGCCCTGGCTGGCTGCACGGAGGCTCCGTTTGTATAGGACAGGCAGGACAAATGCTTGATTCTTTCCCTCTATTTACCAGTTTTCAGAACAATGAGTTGCTTATAAATATTTCAGGGAATGAATGAATAATACATGTGTGGTTGAACAGAGAGGGACCTGGGAGTCGGGGTTCCCTGGCTGCTCTCAAGGGCGTGGCCACCCCAGGTCTCCACCTGCAGGGGCTGGTGAGCAGCTCCGGTGACCTGTCCACCCACCCGGGCCAGAGGCCACATTACTAAGGGCACCCCCACCCCGCTGGGCATGTGAGCGTCTCAGCACCCCACTCCAAGACGCAGGACCCCTTGAAGTCGCCATCCAAGGGAGAGTAAGTGGTGGGCAGGCGCCTTCGTGCGGGACAGACTCAGGGTGCCCTTCCCTCCTGGGGGCCATCGGGGATTTCCTGTCCCGAAGGAAAGTCGCGGCCGGGTGAGCAGGGGCCCTTCCAGGCGGCACCCCCAGGCGCCTGCTCGCTGACCTCTCCGCCCCTGTGTCCCCAGGTGTAAGTGCAACCTGCACGCCAACCTGTGTGCGGTGCGCGAGGGCAGCCTGCAGTGCGAGTGTGAGCACAACACCACCGGCCCCGACTGTGGCAAGTGCAAGAAGAACTTCCGCACGCGCTCCTGGAGGGCCGGCTCCTACCTGCCGCTGCCCCACGGCTCTCCCAACGCCTGTACGTACCGCGGCGCCCCGCCCCGCGCGCGAGCACAGCACGCACAGAGGCGCGCGCCCCGTATGAGGCAGCTCCCAGGCCCAGCCCTCGCAGCGAGGCCCTCTGCGCCCCGCGACCCGCGGCACCCTGAGCCGCCCGTCCCCCGCCCTGGCTGGGGGGGCCCGGGCTGAGCCGCAGGTCTTCTTTCCGGCAGTCCTTCCCCTTGTCCAGCCCGAGGCTAAGGGAAGACCCCGAAGGCCGCGGGGGGCGGTGGCAGAGATCCCGCACCCCTGTACCCTGAGGTAGCCGCTTCATCGTCAGCAGAGCCTTGCTGGGGCCAGCCCTACCCAGGCTGTCCTAGGGCTGGGTCCCCGCTTACCCAGGCCTGCACCGTGGACACCCTTTGGGGGAGCCCCCGAGAAGCAGTAGAGAAGGGCCTGGGCTGGCCCTTGGGTGCCCTCCTGAAGACCTGGCTGATGCCTGCTGGGCCTTCGCCCCTCACTTGCCCTCAGACCCGGGGGGTGGGCTATTACTGCCCCACCCCAGATGGTGCAAGCTGAGGATGCACAGTGAGTTGTGGGGCTCCAGGCCTGGGCTCCTGCACCTGACACCCCTCCCAGGCCCCCCACCCCTGGGACTGCATCAGCGCCTCCCTCCACCGGGTGAAAGGTTCATGTGGCTTTAGGCCATCAGAGCTGAAAGCTGCAAGGCCGTGGCAGGCTCTGAAGGGAGACCCAGGCGCTGCCCCCAAAGCGGGGAGAGCCCAGTGCCCACAACTGCCCGCCGCGTCCTCCTCGCCAGCTCCTTCTCCATCTCTATTTTTTTTAAAAGATCTATTTATGCACACAAGAGCTGGGGTGCAGGCCACAGGTGTGGGGGGTGAGAGGATCCCCCAGAGACAGAGTGGGGAGCAGAGCAGGTGGATCTACTGAAATCTACTGCTGAGGGGAGCAGCGGGAGGCAGGAGAGGTCTGCTGTGCCCTGTGGGAAGCTCCCTGGCCGGGGATCGAATTCATGCTGCAGTGGCTGCGAATAGCTCCATATGCTGAGACAACCCCTGCGCCCCCAGGGAGGACCCCCGTCCCCATCTCTTGCAGGATACACTACTTGGACCTTTTTTGGGGACCGTCACCTCCCTGTCTGCTGAGCTGCTGGCCTCTCCTGCCCCCCTCTCCCCCGCACCTGCTCCCTCCCCTCCTGGTGCCCCTCCATCCTCAGGGGCCCAGGGCTCCTCCCAGGACCCCCAAGGGCCTTCACAGTCTCTTCTGCTCGCACACCCTGGCGCCCCAGACTGGCCTCCTCTGTCTACCCAGCAAAGACAGACAGGCCAGACTTCGTCTCCTCCACTTCTCTCTGAGGGGCTCCAAAGCTTCCTTGTTTCGGGGAGGCCCTGGCTCTGGGTCCCTCCCCACCTCCCCAGCTCCCTGGGAGTTGTCTGTGGCGCCCCAGGTCCCCGAAGGAGGGGTTCCCCCCAATTCCCAGGAGCAGGGTGAGGCTGGAGGGGGCCTCAGCCTAAAGCTTCCTCATTGGGGTCCCCACCTCCTCTGGCACAAACAGGAGGAAACGCCCGAGACATGACTGAAGCAGGCCCTGGGTGGGCCCACGTCCCCCTTCCTCCGGTCCCCTCCCAGCAAGTGGGGATGACAGCAGGGACCGCTTTGAGGCTTTCGTGCCCCCAAGCCCTCAGAATCCATCCTAGCCCATCAAGCCCCCCACGTGAGGCCCAGGAGATCACTCACACCCCGACTCTGCAGCCACACTCCTGCCCGGGCCTTGCTGACCTCCCCCCAAGCATCTGTGCCGCAGACACTCCTGGGGCCCCCACCAGTTCCAGGAGCCTGGCCGGTTCCTCCCCAGTTCAGGGGCGACCTGGCCCCTCCGTGCCCGAGCCCACCTCCTGCTGCCCCAGTATCCTGCCTGGTGACCGCCAGCCCCCGCCTGCCCCTCCGCTCGAGGTCAGGCCCCCGCTGGCCTCGTTCGCCTCACTCCTAGGGGGGCCCAGACGAGCTGGTGGAGGAGGTGGGGAGGGCTGGGCTGGTCCTGTCTCCCCGCCCCCGGGAGCCCCCAGAGGCCCGGTGCCGCCCCCACATGGCCCTCAGTGCTGAGAGGCGCGGCAGCTCATACCCTGTGGCCTTGGGAACCCCAATCCGTGGCCCTAAAGGCTCTCGGCTCTCAGGGCCGGGGCCGTGGCAGCTGAGCATTAGGGTCAACGTCGGGCGACAGCTGATGTTCGGGGCCGGGCAGACCGGGCAGGGCCTCCTGAGGGAATGCCCAGGCCTGGGAGGGAGCCGGGGGGCGGCCACCTGCGGTCTTTGTCCGCGCTGCCCTGCGGCCCTCCCCAGCGGTGGCCCCCTCCGGGCGGCGAGCCCACCAGCCGCCGGCAAAGCAGCCGCCGAGCCCGTGACCCTGCCTGACGCCCCAGGCCCCGGGCCGACTCCTCCCGCGCGTGTGAGGCCCCTGCGGCGCTGGTTCCGCTCGGGGCCCAGGGGAGTCACCACCCCGAGTGGATTCCAGCCCTCCACGGCGAGGCTCGGGCCCTGGACCGCGAGGTCGGGGTGCACCCAGCACTGTGCCGCCCTCCCGTGCAGGGAGAGGGGGACAGGCCGTGACCTGCTTCTCTCCCTGCAGGTGCCGCTGCGGGCTCGGTGGGCAGTAAGTAGACACCGCCCTGGAGAAAAAGGGGGGACTTCCCTGCTCGCTGGGCCCCAGGCTTCTGCACCCTCACTCCTTCCGTCTCACCTCCTGGGGCCTGAGCTCCTCACCCTCAGGCTCCCGTAGTGCTGCTTTGGAAAGTGGGGGAGCCATCTGCAGGCCCCCTCAACCGTGGGGCCATCTCCGGCTCCTCCTGCCCCCACATCTGGGGAGAACTTTCTCCTGCCGGGAGGGCAGGGGGCGTCTCCCCCGCAGCGGCCGAGGCTCCCCAGCCTGACTGCAGGCAACCCGGTCACCCCGCTGCCTGGGGGAGGCTGGGGAGGCGAGCGGGGACCCGCTGGGTCCAGAGTGACCTGGAGCAGTGGGCCGTGGAGGAGGGTGGGGGCACCCACGGCACCGGCTGAGCAGGAAGCTTGTCGTGTCTCA
>PVIJ01018558.1:0-26036 GCA_004024925.1 Scalopus aquaticus
GAAGATGTGGTACATATACACAATGGAATACTATTCAGCATGGAAAGAAGATAAACACATGCAATTTGCAGCGACATGGATGGAATTAGAGGGGATCATACTCAGTGAAATAAGCCAGAAAGAAAGAGAAAAATATCGAATGGTTTCACTTATAACAGGACTATAGGGAGGCCAGGTGGGAGAGAGACAATCAGTGGGGCGGGGGAGGGGGAGAGGAGGGAGGCAGAGGGAGGGAAGGAAAAGGGCACAAAATGGAATAGAAAAGAACACAAGGGACCATGGAGATGGATCACGGGTGAATTGGTGGTGGGCTACCCAAGGGGAATACAAAATGTAAAAGACATAAATAACAATAAAAATATATATTACAAAAAAAGAAAAAGAAAAACGTGCTGTTGAGGTCACTCCTTTAGGCAAAAAGACTCAACTCCACTGCGACCTCTAAGAATTTCCTTAAGGCCACATACATAAGCTCTGTCCATTTGGCTGCGGTTTCTCAGGGTAGGTTATTTTGTTCATACCTTTTTTTATTTATTTACTTACTTAATTATTTATTTTAAGTAATAGTTCTGACATGATTCCCCTCATGCCCCATAACCCAAAAAGGTCATGATTGACAAAAAATAATTTTATAAAGGTACATATACACGGTGAAGGGATTCCTAATATCAAGTCAATTAACACACTATCACTTTACATATGTATCTTCTTTTTTATTGATGAGAATGCTTAAGGTCTACTCACTTGGCAAATCTTAATTTTACAATAGAGTGTTATCAATTATAGTTATCATGTTATACATTAGACCTTCAGCCTTCTTCATCCTATAACTGAAAATTCATATCCTTTTCTCTTTTCTCCTACCTCCCAGCCTCTGGCAACCACCACCCCACTCTCTCTATGAATTCAACTTTTTTTTTTTAATTCCAAATATAAGTGATAACGTGCAGTATTTGTCTTTCTCTATCTGGTTTATATTTCTTTCCAATAGGCTACTGTTAGTGTAGAGAACCATAACTGACTTTTTAGAATTCATTTTGGATTCTGCAACTTTACTAAATTCTAATTAGTTCTATAGTTTTCTGGTGGAGTCTTTAGGATTTTTCTGTCTATAACATTATACCATTTGGAAACTAACAATTTTACTTCTTCCTTTCTAATTTGGATGCCTTCTGTTTCTTTTTCTTGCCTAATTGCTTTGGCTAGTACTTCCTGTAGGTCGAGTAAAAGTGGTGAGGCTGGACATCCTTGTCTTGTTCATGGTCTCAGAGGACAAGCTTTCAGCTTTTCACTATTGAGTATAATGCTAGCTGCGTGCTTGTCATACAGAGCCTTTATGATGTTGAAGCACATTCCTTCTATTCCAAGTTTGTTGAGAGTTTTTAGGATGTTGAATTTTATCATGTGCTTTTCTGCATCTATTGAGAAAGTCCTGTGATTTTTATTGTTCATTTTGTTAACACAATATATCACACATAATGATAACTGACACAAGTTGAACTATCCTTGCACGCCTGGAGTAATTCCCATTGACTTTGGTATATGATTTTTTAAAAATGTACTCCAATTTTCTAATATTTTTATTGGGGATTTTTGCATCTACAGTCATCAGGGATGTTACCTGTAGATTTCTTTTCTTGTAGTGTGTCTTCGCCTGGCTCTTAAAGTACCAGGGTAATGTTGACCTTGGTTGGAAGTATTCCCCACTCTTCTATTTTTGGGGAAAAATGAGAAGGATTGGTGTTGGATCTTTAAGTGTTTGGTAGAATTCACCAGTGAGGCCATCTCGTCCTGGAATTTTCTTTGTTTCTTTACTGTAACTATTGATTAAAACTCTTTACTAGTAACTGCTCTGTTCAGATTTTCTATTTTATCATGATCCAGTCTTGATACGATGTATGTTTCTAGAAATTTATCTATTTTTTAGATTATATAATCTGTTGACATATAGTTGTTTATAGCAGTTTCTTATGATATTTAGTATTTCTTGTTACTGGCTATAATGCCACCTCTTTCATTTCTTACTTTGAGACTTCTTTTTTCTTAGCTAAAAGTTTGCCAACTCTGTTTATAGCTCTTAATTTCAATGTTCTTTTCTATTGTCTTTTAGGTCTCTATTTCATTATTTTCTCTCTGATTTCTGTTACCTGCTTCCTTCTAATTTTTGGTTTAGTTTGCTCTTCATTCACTAGTTCATTGAGACACTAGTTCATTGAGACACAAAGTCCATGAGACTTGAGACTGAGTTCCTTGGAAGATACAGATATGTTTAAATAGAAATAGCAAACATAGCAGTTTGTAAGATAATCTATGGGCACCAGAGAGAATACTGTCCCCCAAATATCTTTCATACAGTCTCATTCAACGCCACAAACCTTTTATTTTTTGCATTTCCCAGTTCTCTGTTAAAACACAAATATTTTAGAAATTAAACATCTTTGGGGGCCATGTTCAGTCATTAAATTCTATATTTAGCTTTTTCCAAGGTAAAAAGCTAAAAACAATTTAAAAGCAATATATTTAATAAGAAGACAGTAGTAAGGTATGAAGAGCTACAGGGAGAGATGGGTTAGGGAGAAGAATTCTATCATTAAGAATGTATTAATAGCAGTATATCCAAAAGATGTTCCACTGCAAAACAGAGATGGTGGCTTAAAAATATAAGTGTCTAACTATTTAGTTTCCCAAAATATGGTGAAAGATATAGTGTAACTGGAATTCACATTAAAGATAAAAATGTGTTTAGAAAATCACTTTAAGATTTCAATTCCATGGTCAATAAGTTCTAAGTAGATATGAAGCTATTTCTTATACCAAACACAAAGAATTTCTGGGTAAAATATTATCAAAAAAACAAAAGACCGTAACATATAACTAAGCTTAAAAGAAAGAATTTCTGGGCCTATCTGGTGGCGCAAGGGGTTAAGTCTCAGCCTATGAAGTTATCCGAAACCACTGCAGCTTAAGTTCGATCCTGGCCAGGGGGCTGACCCACAGGGCGCAGCACACCTCTCCTGTCTCGCCTGCTGCTCCCCTCAGCAGTGTACTTCAGTCCATCTGCCTGTTCTGCTCCCCACTCTGTCTCTGGTGAATCCTCTCACCCCCCACCACACACACCCCACTGGCGTACACTACAGCTCTTATATGCATAAATAAATAAATCTTTAAAAAAAAAAGAAAGAAAGAAAGAAAAAGAATTTCCCAAGTGACAGAAACCCACTGGGAACATAAAGCCAGGACAGCTGAGGAGTACTATGGTGAGGTGATGTTAAACCTAGGAATAGGTCCAAGAGGCTGGGAGCTGGGATTCCACCACTCATAGAAGTCAGCAAATATGGTTCTGGGTGAGAAGGAGGAGAGAAGCTGGAATGGAGACTTTCACAAAAAGACAAGCCCTTGAAGGTCTGCTCAGTCTGTAGCAACCAAACTAGAAAAATCCACCCACCAGCTTAGCAAAGCCATAAGGCAGTTCTTATCTTTTCAAAACACTAAAGAGAAAATTCTCCTGTGAGCCAGAAAGCTATTAAGATACCCTTGCTGAAAGAACTACCTAAGGGTGTATTTTAGGGTGAAAAAAGAAATTGAACCCAGAAGGAAAGATGGGAGAGCAGAAAATAATGAAGTGGTAAGTTCATAAAATGTTAGCATCACAACTATATTTCATGGATATTAAAACGAGAAAGAACTTCAGAACTGGACATGTGAGACTCATGTCTGAAATCCAACTGCATGCTGACTCAAAAATGGACAACTAAACCATAATGACACAGAAAGGTTAAGAATAAATAATGTAAAAGTATGTATCAGACAATGCTAATGAAAGGAAAACTCTATTAATATCAGGCAAAAAATAACCTTTGGGGAAAAACAGTATCACTAGGAATACATAATGGTAAAAAAATTAATTCACCAAAGGCATAATAATTCTGAATTTATATAAAGCTAATAACATAAGCTCAACATGTATGTAGAGAAAGCAGAAGTATAATAATAAATGGAAAAGACCTATTTTCATGAAAGATTTTAAAACTTGCCTTTGTAATCAAAAGATAAAAAATAAGTGAGGCTATAAATGAATTGATGACACAATTAACAGATTTGATGACAATGATTATACAGAGTAATGCACCCAACAGTTAGAGAACTTACAATCTTTTTAAAGCAAAAATGGAACATTTGTAAAAAGTGCCCACATTTTAGAACAAAGGCAACTCTCAAAACCATCAAAGAAAGTAATTCATACAGATCATTATATCTGCTCAAATGTAGCAAAATTAGAAATCAATAACATATCTTAAAATCTTTCACAAATTTAGAAAGTTTTAATGTACTCCTAAATAATTTATGAGTCAAAGAAGAAATTACAATGAAAATTATAAAATATTTAGAACTGTTTCACAAAGAAAACAATATACTTCAAAATGTGTGGGGTACAGCTAAATGAATTAATCATAAAACAAGAATAAAAGGAAATTAATGATCCAGGCATCATACCTAAAAGGCTTGGATGAAATTAGTAGAAAGAAAAATATAAGAGCGAAAGTTAATGAAACAATAGAAACCCATCTTAAATTGGTTTTAAAAAAGAAATAAAATAGATTAATATTTGTGACTAAGACTAATCACAGTGGGGAAACACGAAGACACACATAAAACATAGAACTGAGAGTAAAGGGGACTACAACCACAGATACAGCAGGCATTTTCAAAAATCAGAAGAGAGCAGGTTAAGTAACTTCGTGTCAGTAAGTTCAGAAACAAAAAAATTTGATCCATTCTCCAGTAAAAAGTAACTTACTAAAACATACTCACAAAAAAATAAAAACTTAAATAAATCTATATTCACTAAAGAACCGCAGTTGATAATTAAAGATCTATATCCACCTCCATAATAGAAATCACATCAACTCAGATGATTTTATTGGAAAACACAGCCAAATCTCTATAATGACCATTTTCTTAATGTTTTTCACAGAATACAGAAACACGGAAAAGTTCCCTAACCCATTTTAAAGAGACTGATACAACTTGGCACCAAAACTGAAAGAGCACCGTATTAGAAAGGAAATTTGTAATTCAATCCTTTATGCATATATTCGCGAAAATCTTTAATCTCAAATAAGATATTATACCAAAATCATTAATTTATACTTTAAAATATATACAATTACCAAGTAGACTTCAAGGTTGGTTTAGCACAGAAAATCTTTTAATATAATTTAAGACATCTAATTTTAATTATAAATTAAAAAACATAAGTATACGTAAATATATGTATAAATCTGTAAGAATGGCACTATTAATAATACCAAAATAGGTGCACATAACCTTAGTATCCTTAATAAAGGATAAACAACTGGTTTAGTTATTCAATACATTCTATACATTGGTTCAAATAAATAAACTATTATATATCTCCATGGGCAAACCTCAAAGCCTAGTGTTGCATATTTTTTAAACATAAAAACATTGAGTGAATCACACAAACAATTTTAGGGTGGTGATTACTTCTAAAGAGGAAGAGAAGAAAGTGACTGAGGGGCTCTTTTAATATTTCCTAGGAAAATATGTCAGCATTTTAGTATTTATTAAATCTGGGTTCATTAGTTTTTGTCATATTTTCACCACATTTCTCCCTGTTTAAATATCATAGCTAAGTTAATAAATTACATGTTTGTTTGTTTTTTAGATTTACCTTCACTTGGTAAAAGTGGTACATAAACTTGGGGGATACGTAGTTTTATAAAACATCCAGAAATGTTACAGTGTTTCATTTCTAGCGACCTATTATTTAGACAGAAGATCAGTCCATAATCAAAGATAACACTTTGTGGTCCGCTCACTTATTAGTATGTGTTTTTGTCACCAGTATCAGGTGGCTGCTCACGTATTAATATGTGTTCATCTAGTCTCCGGTTTTTCACACCTCGGTGGATTTATTTGGAACTATTAGGAGCTATTTCTTTGATCGTACTCAGTCTAGAAGCTTTACACATTGTTTTGGTGAAAGTGTAAGGTGTTTCATGAGAGATATTACAGTTTTTTTAATATCCAGTAGTTCAGGAGTTGTGTGTGTTTTATTGAATGCTTCTACCATTCATGCGGTGGCACAGAAAATGGCCGGCCCCAAGGGCTGGTAAATTTAAAGGGCACTGGCACATAAAGTGATAATATGCTATACCAAGCATCTGATGAACATACACTTTTTAAAAAGTTTATATACTTTACATTATTGTATATTCCCCATAGGTTTCTCACCACCAATTCACCCATGAACAATTACCATAGTCTCTTGTGCTCTTTTCTCCCGTTTTGGGACCTTGCCCTCCCTCTCCCTTTCAGAATGTCTCCTATTTATGGCTGCCTGCTAGTTTTTTTTTTTTTCATTGTTGTTGTTTTCTCCTCCTAATCTCTTCTTTGGTTCCCCTATATTCCTCCTATAAGTGAAACCATTTGATATTTTTCTTTTTCCTTCTGGCTTATTTCGCTGAGTATAATTTCTTCTAGCTCCACCCATGTTGCTGCGAATGGCATGAATTTATTTTTTTGATTGCTGTATAGCATTCCATCATGTATATGTATCACATCTTCTTGATCTAGTCATCTATTTTGGGGCATTTTGGTTGTTTCCATATCTTAGCTATTGTAAATAGTGCTGCGATAAACACAGGTGTGCATGTTTCCTTTTGGATTAGTGTTTTCGTGTCTTTTGGGTAGATTCCTAGGAGTGGAATTGCTGGGTCATATGGAAGCTCCATTTTTAGTAGTTTGAGCAAGTGCCATACGGCTTTCCATAAAAATATTCACATTTAAGCCTATTTTGTATTCAACTTGATCCCTGGAATTGCTGGCAGTCAATAATTAAGGGAAGACAAATTATCTCACTCCCAAACGAAATAATAGTTAAGTACAGAAAGCACAGGTGTATCACACACTGAGGACTGCTTTGCCTTGCATATGTATGAGATCAAATGTTACTTAAATAAGGAGTCTGGGTAAATTTTTTTGTAAAAAAATATTATTTTTGAGTTGATTTGTCAGTTCCCATTTTCAAGTGTTATATTTTCCTGAAATATTACATGCCTATGAAAATTCACAAATTAGAAAGCTTAGCTTTCCAGCATTGTTAACCTTCCAATTCATTAAAAAGGCAACTCAAGTACACTTTGGGAAAAGAAAGTCAAACATGAGACTAATCTATCTATCCATCTATTTACTTATCTATAATATCTATGATTTCCACCCCATCTATCCATCCAATGCTCAACCAATCATCTGAGATGGCTTTTGACTGCCCATTCCAGATTGTGCCAGCATTTAGGATTCAAGTGAAAATCCATGTGCATGAACTTAGAAATGCTACATTGACAGGGGACAGGTAACAAGTAACTATTTAAAAGAATTATGTATGTTTCTAGGTTGTTATATACTTAATCTTAAAAAGTCTGATTAGAAGTTCTACTAGGTAACCTTAAAATCATCTTCTTGTACTTTTCAAAGTACTTTTACTAATTTTACATATATCAAAAATGTATGTACTGTTAGTATTTTACTACCTGATCAAATATTCAAAATTTTTGAAGAAAGGAAAAGTGCTAAAGAGACATCAGAGAAGAACTCACAAAGAATAGGAGATGGAAATAAAGTATTAGGGGAAAAGTCCAGGAAACTTGAAGAAATGGAACTGAAAATGACAAGAGTGAAGTACTGTAATAGGACTCACCAAAGAGGACTACCAGCT
Source organism: Scalopus aquaticus (assembly GCA_004024925.1). Taxonomy (NCBI): domain Eukaryota; kingdom Metazoa; phylum Chordata; class Mammalia; order Eulipotyphla; family Talpidae; genus Scalopus; species Scalopus aquaticus. The sequence goes on from PVIJ01018558.1 coordinate 7,742, forward strand.
ACAAATCCTTACCAGCAATAAGCAACAGGGCAAGCATAACATAAAATATGACACTACTACTATGCAGACTGCATTTTGTGAAACTGGAAACAAAAATTAAGCGCTTCAAACACATAAATTAAATGTGGCCAAGGTGGGACAGTTCACTGAAGCCATCACTTAATTTTGAGAGCTGTTTTTGTTGCATTCATGAGAAACAACCAAAAAATAGCTATAGTATATATACAATGTAGCATTGAGATGGAATCACTACTTGAAATTAGTCATAAATCATGTGACAATTTTATGTTTAACCATTAACATCAGTTACATATTGTATCTGAAAGTGTGCTTACCATGAAAGGTAAATAAATACGAATGAATAAATGTGTCGCTATTTTATCAATTACAATTAAGATCTGCTAGAACTGCACATGCCCAGTACTCTGTTATCAATCTTTTGAAATAACAAGAATCATAATACAAACTTCTACAAAGTATCACAGATTTGAGGTAGAAAGAGGAAAACATCACAAAACTAGAAAGTAGGAAGACAATAGTATATCACAAGTTTGCAACCAGTGTCTACCTGTAGGTTTTTCAGCCCTAAACAGACTGGTAGGTAAATCAGCTTAACTGAGGGTGTTTGTCAATGGCACTTGTCAAAACCAAATCTCCCCAAGGTTCTTCCAAGCTTAGATGAGAAACAAATGAGGAGCTTTAAATAAAGTGAAATATTGGGTTGGTTCAAGTGTAATTTGAAGGGTTTTGGTATGTTTGTTTTTGTTTTGCTAGTTTAAACCTTAAAAGGCCCAATGCATTCATTTCTAAACAGAATTATTGGGTGGATTTTAGTTTTTGTTTTTGTTGGAGAGTGTTATTCAAAAGAATGACAAAAAAATGAAACAAAATCCTGGGGTTATATTCCACTCCCCAGAGGCAAATATTTTCAAATATTTTAGCTGTTTCTCTTTGTGGTTATCTTCGTATTTCTAAATAATGTGCTTAAACTGCTATGTCCTTATTCGTTGGTTTTGGACATTATTGACTGCACACAATTTGGGGTTGCATGTAGCTTACTTATTTCCATCTTCCACTTCCCATTTTCCAACATAAATATACCCCACATTTTCCTTTTCAATCAAAGCGATATTCAGCATTTACATTGACTGAATATTTAAATATTATTATATGAATAATATATCATTATATTATATATATTAATTAACTGTTGAATTAATTGGTTGACTTTGATTCCCTCTTTTCTGCACAACTATTTTTTCAGGAGTGAATAACTGTTCCTCCTTAGAATTTGCTGAGATTTTGCTATTGTGATGTTATGCTGCTCTAGCATCTAGCTCTTTTTGTGCCCTTTAACAATTCAACTGTTCATGTGGTGAATGGAAGCAGATGACCATCTTTTCCTAGGGCCCATCATCCTCCCTTCCATTCTAGACTGGTTGCCCTCTGGGCCTAATACACAGCTGGGATTTTCCTTCAGCACCATTCTGAGAATACCCTACACATTTCTTCTCCTTCCTGAATTCCATGCCTTCCCTGTCTTGGCTTAGCCCCTCATTTTGTTGAGCACATCCTCTTGCAGCTTCCTAGGAAAAGCCAAACTGAGAAAGAAAGCTGAGGGGGTTCACTATTCAAAACACACATTTGAACTTAATCTTCCAGTTTTTAGCCCAGCACCTCCCTTCCTCCTCCCGCCCCCCTCAGCTTTCTGAATTTCATGACAGGTACTTGAACACAAATTATTTCATAGAAAGTAATCATTAAAGTTAAAGCTATATTTCATTTGTGAGAGCCGGGATTTGGTAAAGCAAACAGGAATTTGTAGGTCCAAATCTTGGTGTAGTCAGAGTAAAGGAGTGCCTACCCTAAGTCACAGCAGGAAGGATAGATTCTATGTTCCCAGAACATAGGGTGGAAGTTTTCTGGACTGGGGAAGAGCATAGGGAAGCAAGAACGTGGAAATGCAGCGAAAGCCTACTTTCTGTTCTGTCACAGAATTGAAATCCCAAAGGCTGATGGAAATTCACGGACAGGCCTGAGGAGACAAGAGAGGAAGTGTTTTGCTCCGCCTCTCAGAACTCAGTCTCGCTGGTCTGAGAACTGAGGGTCCAGACAGCAGGACTGTACACATGGCAAGGGTGTCACTGTGTGACAGCTCCGTCACACCCAGAGAGGCCGACACACGTGCTCCAGGGCAGGCAGGGGCGAGCTGGACTCCTCCACTGCAACTGGAGGTTAGAGGCCAGGAGCCGGATACTCCTCCCTGGAAGCAGAGACCACCGGAAATCACCGAGGAATTTAGATCATCCCACAGGGACTCTGGGAGAGGGCAGGGGAGGGGAAAGAGGGGGATTTCCACTGCTAAGCAGTCGGAGGAAATTTGGAGGAAACAGTTTTAATGCAGAAGTGATTATATTATCATGAATGGGGAGTTATCGATGTAGAAATATGGGTACACAAAATGATTTAGCTATAGGGAAAAGAAAAGAGGGCAACATGTCTGCACATCCATCTTGCAGTGTGTAAAATGCAGCTTGCTACATTAGCATTAGTGGTTTTGTTTAGGGTTCGGCAACATGGCATATCTGGGCTGTTTCTTGCAGCAGTTATCTAGCTTTGAACATGGAGCTTTCACTGCATATAGAGAGAAGGGAAGCAGCCGTGGAACTGCACCCTCTCACCTTGCCACTCTTGTTCTGTACACACTGTTCCTCAGCCATGTCTGCAATCACTCAAAAAATGACTGCATTTCTCACAGACTCAGTCCAAACGGAGCACAGGGAGCTCCTGGTGGGGCAGCACAGGGAGTTGCTGGCCATGATTTTAAGGGACTATGGAGCTATGAAGGTACCAACATAGAGGATGTTTTAAAAGTATGGCTCTTGAGTCTTTGTGCACATTGAGAACCACCTCACGGACTTGTTACAACACATATTACTGAATCACACTCCCAGAATTCCTGACTCAAAAGGCCTGGGTGGAGCCTGAGATTTTGCATTTCTAGTGGTACAAAGGGCCATTTTCCTGTTCATAGGATCCCTTTGTACTCTATAGAGCTGAAGTGAAAATTGATGATTCTAGAACACACTGGGTCAAAGCAAACCTATGGGTAGGACTTAGGTAAACAAGCTTCTGGCATTTTCCTCAACAAGCCAGATTCCCTCTGACTCTTTTCCAGAGCCGTATGAAAGGCCTGAGACTGAACGTGGCACCCAATGATCCCCTGCGAGCAGAAAGAACACTTGGACTGAGCTCGCAAGAGGGGTACCACTAGGCCCCCCATCCCTACCCCCACTGAATATTATTCAGTCTTAAAAGGAAATTCTGCCATTTGCAATAAATGGATAAACCTCGAGCACATTATGCTATGTGAAATAAGCCAGACACAGAGACTTGCTTCTAGATCTTCCCCGTTTGCTCCCTTCAGCCCACTGAGGGATGCAGGGCAGGCTTGATTACCCTGTTAGGCACCATACTAGCTGCTTTAAAAAAAAGATTTATTTCTTTATGCATACAGGAACTGGGGTGTAGGCCAGAGGTGTGGGGTGGTGAGAGGATTCACCAGAGACGGAGTGGGGAGCAGAACAGGCGGATCGACTGAAGTACACTGCTGAGGGGAGCAGCAGGGAGACAGGAGAGGTCTGCTGCGCCACGTGGGAAGCTCCCTGGCTGAGACCTAACTTATACTGCAGTGGCTGCAGAGAGCTTCATAGTGCTGAGACTTAACCCCTTGCACCACCAGGGAGGCCCCTATACTAGCTGCTTTACACATATATTCTTTTCACTTAATTCCTATAACAATACAGGGAAGTTTGTATTATTTTTTAAAAATCTTTTTCTTTTGGAATAAATTAAGATTAATGAAAAATTGCAAATACAGCAGTAACAGTATCCCCATCATCCAGCTTTGGTTTGCCCTTATTGCTATTACCTTACATTATTGTTAGTTTGTTAAAATTAAGAAGCTAATACTGGTAAACTGGTCTTAATTAAACTCTAAGTGTTATTCAGGTTTCCCTAGTTTCGAGTTTTGTTTTTTTTCATTTCATTAGTGTCTTTTTTCTGTTCTGGGGTTTAGTCCAGGCTACTACACTCCAGCACCCACGGCAGTGAGCCTCCCGGCGCGGGTCACGGCCCACCTGCAAGGTCTGGAGAGGACACCTACTACACAGTCTTAATCTTGGGGTCTGTTTTCGCCCTCCCAAATCAGAATCTCTGAGATAGAGGCCCTGGGGTTTGTTTCTTTTTATGATAATCGACCTTCAGGTGATTTTTAAATATTTAAGAACAACTCATTTACAGAGAGAGAGTAAAAGGAGCTAACATTTGAGGCTTGATTACCCTGTTCTTCACAATGGGTTTGATGTTTTTCTCATGATTAGAATGTGGCTATGGATTGTTAGAAAGAATACCACAAAGAAGAAGTAGCTTTCTTATCACATGGTAGCAGAGGGTATATTACATCCATAGATCACTTGGTGATGTTAATCAAGTATACATTGCAATTCCATTTTAATCAATTAGAAAACAACTTTAGCAAGCCCAATATTCCACAACTGCTAAGTGATGGAATTAGGATAAAGTTTAATTTCTCTGCATTTTGGTTGCTCACGCCTATCCAGCTTTATCTCCCTCCACTCCCATAAGCCTCTCCATTTGACTTGACACTCCTCTATATTGTTTTATATAGTCTGTCCAATCCCCGAGGTTTCCAAGTCCTTCAGCATTCAGTTCGAATCCAGTCTGCTCTTGGAAACCCTCCAAGACCCCCAACATGTTTTTCTGTTTTCATACTTTGATGAGATCCTGAAGCACTTACTGTTTGCCCCTGTAATTTTCCACTTGCCACGTATTTTCTTAACTGCTGTATTTCCAAACTAAAATGGAATGACAATGCTTACGAATCTACTCGCTCTTGAATTGCATGCCCTTGATATCTTACCACCTGTTATTTTCTTTCTTCTTTCCTCCTTCTGACAGGGGAGTCAGAGGAATGCATATAAATTCCAAATATAATTATACTATTGTCTTACTTAAAACTTCTCAACGTTTCCCCATTACTTACAAAATAATATACAAATGTCTTAGTCTAACACCTAAAGCCCATATCCATTATTCCGCCTTAATTCTAGCCATCATCTCACACTCCGTTCTGCAATATTCTACATTTCAGTCATGACGAACTGTTGGCCAAATGCTCTGTAATTTTCTGAGCCCTATACCTTTGCATCTATTAGCTCTGCTATCAAAGGAAGCCACTGTAGAAGACTCCAGTTCAGACTGACTGATAGAACATCATGTAACCAGAAGTTGAAAGTCAGGGATGAATGTCCAGCAACTCAACATCACCAAAGACCCAGCTTCTTTTTATCTTTCCTTTGCCATCCTCAGAAAATCTGCCCGCAGTTTGGCTCCTTCGAGTCACAAAATGGCTGTAACTATCTAAGCACAGCAATACCCAGAGACAAAAACAAAAGGTGGGGCGGTGGGGGCTACCTCTTCCAGTGTTTCCCTTTTAAGGGAAATAAACATTTCCTAAAACCCCTCAGCAGATTTCTTTTAGTATCTCATTGACCAGAACTGGTTCATATGCCTACCCCAAAGATTACTGAGCAAGAGGAATGGGCCTACCATAGTTGATTTAACCCAATTAGCACAACTTCCTTTGGGTCAAGTAGGGGAGAGGACACCTGAGCAAAATCTTGGCTTTTCCAGAAAGAAGGAAATGGATGTTGAGTGGGCAATCAGCATTACCCACTACACTGCTACTGCTGCCTTATCTTCCTTGTCTAATTATGAACTCCTTCTCATCTTCTTAGAGTCAGCACAAATATTACCTCTTCCAGGAAGCCTTCTCTGATATCACCAAATAGAATGGAATGTTTATCTGCTATATTACTATATTATTAGGCTCATACCGCCACGTCAGTACTTATACATAGCTATAATTCTTTTACCTTCAGAAAAAATGAAATCTTGGAATAGAGGCACCATGTCCTATTAACCATTGAGTTTCAAACTTGTTGAAAGAGAAAGAGGAAGAAAGGGAGAGAGGAAAGGAAGGGAGAGACAGAAAGAAGAAAGAACTTCATTTCTCTGAGTCCCAGGTTGTTCATCTATAATACAGTCAGTTCTATTTCCTAATACTTGTTTTAAAGATTAAATGGGATAATACATACAGAAAGCAACCAACACAGTTATTCATATGTGGCTATCTGTATAGTTTTGAAGAACACGTACTTATCTTGTGTTTTTTAATGCCATCTGCCACCCTTCACTCATATTTCCTAACACAGTGCTTTGTACAAGTATAGTTGCTCAATAAATGTGTTGAGTTTACTTCAATCTAAAAAAAAAATACAGGTTACTGAACAAATTAAGCAACCAGTTCAGTTTGCCATGTCCTGATTTCCTTTCTTAGATTGATTAAGAGAACGTCTTAATAACATTTCCTAAAGCCTCTATTAACAGAACTCTTAATTGAGGCTTTTCCACAGCCACCCAGAACATTAGAATTGCACTTTCAGCTTCGGGGACCTTTCACCAAGCCTTCTTTTACTTTCCCACTCCACTGTCTTCAGTATTCTGGGCTTCATTTCAGATCTGTTCTTCTGAGGTATGCCTTCCTCCCCTTCCTAACACTTCTTTGTTGCTAAAAATAGGTGATGTCCCTTTGGAGGAAAAACACTTGGCAAATCAGTTAGCTTTCATAGGTACAGCTTTATACTGGTCTCTGTGAGGTTGGGGGATGGATTAAAAAAAGGAACAAATTCACTAACCTCTTCTCTCCATGTACCTATGCATTCCTCAAAGGAGTTTATAAAAACTTATATAAAAATAGTAATATCATACTCATCAAAAATGTACAAGCTAACGGATGTTGAGATTTTAGAATGCTAAAGAGTAAATAAAACAGCCAACTCAGAAGATCATCAGAAAGCATTCTGAGGAGTTGTTTTATTAAAAGGCCCTCCATCCACCCAACAACCTGGGACCAGAGCTCTTGGTTATCATAATTTAACAAACACATTTCTCCAAGGGAAACTAGTCAGTTTCCTTTAAACTATAATGGGTAGCTTGAGGACTTCTCTCACCTAGACTATCTCCTGGTATGCTACTTGGTTCTGTCTCTATGCAGTTCTTCATACATCCTGTGAAGTTTAATGACATTAACCCTCAAACAAGTATACAATGTTCTTCTTGTCCACTGGATATTTATCTGTCTTGAGGTACTCTAATTCTTTGCAAGTAAACATTTTTTATTTGATACAATATTTAATCCTCATTTGGCATATTGTGAATGAATTCATTCACCCAGATTGGTTCATATCTCCATGAGCATGAAAATGTCATATCCATGTATACATTCACGCAAAAATTTGTATCTGTCCATACTTGAAAATCAATGTGGGTTTCCTACTCTGCACTTCTGAAACTTATCTCTGAAGTTGCATTGTCCTAATTTCTTTGAATGAAAGTAGCAAAACTGCAGCACAAAGTAAAATTGCTCAGAGGCCTAAATTTAAAGGTAACTAGCCCAATTTAGTACTCAATTATATTCTATGCTATTTGTTCTATTAGCAGCCGTGTCAACCTGCTTGTCAACTACTATCTTCTGGTTTTTTTATCCTGAACTCAAAAGTTATTCTACTTTCTCTATTTTCTAGAGTTTGTGCCAAGTTTCCTGCTTGGTTTTCAGTAGTTCATATGTATACTTCAGGTCATAGTTTTCATAGCTTGATTTGGAAGCCTCTGGTTATGTGTCAAAAAGATTCCTTAGGTGTGTAAATAGTCCAAAGAGTGAGTCACACAAAAATGAATATAGAGTATGTGCGTTAAGAATTAGAAGTATTGGGCCTCCCTGGTGGCTCAGCAGTTAAGCGCTGCGCTGTGGAGCTGTTGGCAGCGAGGACGCAAGTTCAACGCCTGGCCAGGGAGAATCCCACACTGTGCGGCAGACCTCTCCTGCCTCGCCCGCTGCTCCCCTCAGCAGTGTATTTCTGATCTGCCTGTTCTGCTCCCCGCTCTGTCTCTGGTGAACCCTCTCGCCGCCCCACGCCTCTGGCCTGTACCCCAACTTGTATGTATAAATAAAAAAAATAAATAAATAAAATTAAAAAAAAGAATTAGAAGTATTATTGAGTGAAGTCTGACATTACCATAGAGACAAAGAACAAAAAGAGTAGATCTAAACATTATCATCACTAATGGGTTAGCCAGCTATTAACTTATATCTCCAATGATGGGAACTAACACTCTCCCTAAGCATGCCTTCCAATCAAGACAGCACTTTCTCAGATATCAAGATGGTATCTATCTTTCTGTAGTTGTTACAAAGCTTGTTACAGCAGTTAACCTACAGTAGTTAACCACTAAGTCACTGGCCCCTTGGAAAATCTAAAATGATAGGCCTTCTTCATATACTGCTGCACATGTAAAAGTAATTTGTCTTTTTTAAAAATTTATTTTATTTATTTATGCATAGAAGAACTGGGGTGTAGGCCAGAGGTACAGGGGTTGAGAGAACTCACCAGAGACAAAGTAGGGAGCAGAAAAGGCAGATCTACTGAAATACACTGCTAAGGGGAGCCGTAGGCAAGACAGGAGAGGTCCCCTGTGCCCCATGTGGGTCAGCTCCCTGGCCGGGGATCAAACTCATGTTGCAGTGGCTGCAGATAGCTTGACAGCACTGAAACTTTAACGTCTGCGCCATCAGGGAGACCTTGTAAATGAAATTTGTTTTACAATTTCAGGGAGCTCACAGTTTTGTGAAGCCCATCCACCCACAGGCCCTCTGGCAAAGAATTCCTTTCTGCAGCTTTGTACTGAGTATAATAATGGAGGAGAAAGAAGGCATGATTTTCTCTTTCAAGGAGTTTTCCTTCTAATAGTAAATGTTTGTGAAATATTTAAAAGCAGTAAGGCAGCATATGGTAACATACTCATCATATATGAAAGACAGAAATTCCACTCTTGCCTACATAGCAGGATGTAAGTCCTTGCAAATGAACACACATTCCATAAGGCAAATAAAGGCCTTTGTGTAACCTGATGGCACAGACCCAGGGTCAGAGAATGGTGCTTGGTCACTGTTTGGTACACCATACTCAAGAACTGGTAAGAAAACAACCACGAAGAAACTCTCCTTGGCCCTCCAGAGAAAGAAAGTTGAAAAGAGCAATAAAAATATTTTCCTTAGTCTATAAACTTTCTTAGGAAAAGCACTTCCATTTTCTACTTAATTCCAAAATGTCAAAAGCATGTCTAAATCCCAAACCAACCTGTACGAGACACATTTCAGGTGAGTTAACTGGTTAAAAAAAAAAGTATCCAAAATTATAAAAGTCAAACTATGAAACAAAACTCAGAAGGCTCTTTATACCAATCAAATCTTAAGAAGGGAGCTCAGATATTTCCATTCTAATTTCTTAATAATGAAAGTTTCAAACAGAGTAATTGAACAGTTTTAAGAAGTGATTCATTTTCTTTGAAATCCAGATGTTACTCTGCTTTCTTTACATGAGGGTCACCTTGGAAGTTCAGTAAAGAAGTTTCATCAAATAAGGTAGCAGAAAAACCTCTTAGATGGCAACTAATCACTTCTATTTGCACTATAAAGTAGCTCTGCAATGAAACACAAGTTATTATCTTTCAGCTGGGATTGTTGCTCTTTAGTTCTTTATACTTTATATATCATAAAGATCTTTTTTTTCTCCAGTGGTTTTGCTTAAATAAAGGACCTTATTTAGAGACAAACAGAATTTTGCAAGAAGGTCAAAGAAGCTAACACTCCAGCAATTATAAATGACATGTCCCTTTAGCCCTTTATGTATCTTTTCCCAGAGTTTTCATAGTGTAAAGAGGGAACAGTTAGGGCCCTACCTAACTCTTACTCTACCACCCAAAAGTTGTGTGACCTTGATCACATCACCCAACCAATCTGGCCTCCATTTTTTACCAGTAAAACTGGAGTAATAAAACCGGCACTCTCATCCTCTACAATTGAAATGAGGTTTATGTGAGATTAAGCACATGGAAATAGCTCTTTCAAAGTCTGTATCAGGGCCTCCCTGGTGGTGCAAGGGGTTAAGTCTCAGCACTATGAAGCTATCCAGAGCCACTGCAGCACCAGTGAGCACCAGTCCGATCCCCAGCCAGGGAGCTTCCCACATGGCACAGCAGACCTCTCCTGTCTCCCTGTTGCTCCCCTCAGCAGTGTATTTCAGTCTCTCTGCCGATTCTGCTCCCCACTCTGTCTCTGGTGAATCCTCTCACCGCACCCCCAACACCTCTGGCCTACACCCCAGTTTGTATGCATAAATAAAAAAATATGTATGCTTAAAAAAAAAACAAAGCCCGTATCAGGCTAAGTAATATAATTTCACCATAAAAGAAGCTAACCTGGTGACAGCTGGGAGTCCCTCCTCTTGCACGGAATCAGAGTAGTCAGAGTAGTAGGTGTAAGATTACTGTCATACATTCTTCTCTTTTACCTACTGGTCCTAAATCACTAAACGGCATCTGAGCTGCCACTAATTTCATACATATTCAAGGCTATTTATTTTGGGGAAACATAAGACACATTTAATGACCTGATCCAAAGTCTGACAGCAGAGTAAAAATAGTTAGCAACTGACTTCAGATACGCCAGTGTTTCCAGTTGAATTTCTTATTCAATAGCCAATTAACAGTTACTAACACACAGTAGAATCTAAGTACATCCTCACAGTGGTGTTGACAAATGAACTTGAAAAGGGGGGAAAACAGTTTTTATTTTTTAAATTAACATATAGAGAGTCAGGCGAGTTCAGAGAAACAACAATTTAGAAGTGTAATCCTGAACAGATGGTTGCTCTCTACATGCTATCTCTGAAGGGATTTTTTTTTTCAAGGTAAATAGAAACAAATGTTTTGGAGCATTGTGTACCAAAATATAGATCTCACAAGCAGCACATTCCAGCAGGAAACAAGTTTCTTATTAATCACATTTTTCTGACAAAAACAAAAACTAGTTTACAAGCATTCCCTATCATCCATCATGAAATTATGCTTATCAATAGACATTATGTTCAGTTACTTCTAAGATATGTGTCATTTCAGTTAATAAGTCAATTATTGATTAGTTATCCTTATTGAGATAATGATTTGTGACACTGTCTATGTTTTAGGGGTATAGACTCACACCCTTACAAATGTCTGCTATCACATTACATCCACCACAAAAGCTCCAATAACCCTCCTCTACAGTGCATTAAGCCTCTTCACCCCTTTGCTCCTATCTCTCCCACCCCCCCTGCCTGGTAGCCTCAGTTCTGCAGTCAGATTTCAAGAGTTTGCTATGTTGTATTTTTCTCTGTTCCTGTGTTTTGTTTTTTATGCGCCAATATAAGTAAGATCATCAGTATGGCTTTCTCCTTCTGCATTTAAGTCATTTAAAACCTGTTCATTCTCTCCCCTCATTCTTGTCCTCCACCTCCAGTTTCTAATAACTAACATTAAGCCGAAAAGTAGTCTTTCTTCAAAATGTTTCTTTCAGGATCAGGAAAAAAATAAAACTTGCAGGCAAACTGCAAGATCAGAGGCTTATAGCAGGGGAGGAGGAGAGAGGGGTCAAATCGGGAGGGAAGAGCACAAGGGACTATGTGTCTTGTGTCACATGTGTCTCAGTGGTGGGAGAGTTATGAGGACTACACCTGAGGGGAGAAATCAAATATTGCACAAAAATAAACAATGGTGTAGAAAATTTTTAAAAATAAATTTTAAAAAATGCAACATAAAAAAATAGATGATGGGGCCCTGGTACAATGGAATTAGTGCCCTTATAAAAATAAATTTTAAAATAAATGAATGAATAAAATGTTTCTTTTATATCCAATAAAATATGAGTGTTTATGAGAACAATATATATTGTTCTTTCATCAACTCATTTATTAAAAAAAAAACAACATGTTTCAGAAACCTACATTATGATAGGGCAAGAGATTTACAAGTCCCACTTCTACCTCTAATGATATGACATTAAAGACACCTCATAGTTTCTTGCATCAGTTCTGCCATCAATAAAATCTGACTTGGTCATCTGACAAGTCCTTATAAGAATATGCATGTTCATTCATTCATTCATTCAACAAATTTTTACAAAAATCATATCACTGAAATAAAATTAGTCATTTCCTATCAATTTGTATGCGTTCAACATGAATATGACAATCAAATTCTAATTTTGGCTCTATTTTTTTTTTGTAATCTGCAATAAATGGATGTTTACATCACAAAATGCATGTCAATCACTGGTCAACAAATTTTTACAAAAGTGATGTTACTGAAATAAAATTAGTCATTTCCTATCAATTTGTATGTGCTCAACACGAATATGACAGTCAAATTCTAATTCTGGCTCTAGTTTTTTGGTAATCTGCAATACATGGATGTTTACATCACAAAATGCATGCCAGTAGTAATAGGCCTACGGGGCCTCCCTGGTGGGGCGGCAGTTGAGTGCTGCGCTGTGGAGCTGTCGGCAGCGCGACGCGAGTTCGACGCCCAGCCGGGGAGAATCCCACATGGTGCGGCAGACCTCTCCTGCCTCGCCCGCTGCTCCCCTCAGCAGTGTATTTCTGATCTGCCTGTTCTGCTCCCCACTCTGTCTCTGGTGAACCCTCTCGCCACCCCGCGCCTCTGGCCTGTACCCCAGCTTGTATGTATAAATAAATAAATCTTTAAAAAAAAATAGGCCTATGGTTAATACCTATAAAAAAATCAAGTCATAGACTACTTCTTAGATTTCTTCACTTGTCTCTTGTACAGCTGTTCAGGAGCTTCTCTGGGGAGTGTCCAGCAGTAGTCAGCCAGCAGTGCAGTGACCATTTTCCCTGGTATCTTTGTTCCACTGATGTGATATCTTGATGAAAATCTTCGCCATGTTCATCACTAACCATACCATAGTTTTCAGGGAAGAAATCCAGATGAGAAAGAAGGAAGTGGATCTTTAGAGACATACTGCAGTCAAGTTTCTGATACTGCATCAGCATGTCTTCTACCAGTTCCTTGTAGTTTTCTGCCCTAACATTCCCAAGAAGGTTTGTAGACACTCGGCAAAAAGCATTCCATGCTTGTTTCACATCACCCTGCAGCAAGTTGTTGAACTGGTCATCTCAATGCAGACAGAATGTTTGGGTAGAATATTCTCGACTTCTTTTGCTTCGTTATTCTGCCAGAAAGAGGAGGAACCAGGCAGAAGGGACAGTCTTTTATGTCGTTGCTTGGCTCTCTCCACACCATGGGGACTACAAACGGCATTGATGGTCTTTGGCCATTGAACCACTGTGAAAGCTGTGTGGTACATGTAGCACAGCATATATGCGGGGCCCAAGACTTGTCTTGGTCATCAACCTTGCATCCGAAGTAAAGATGATAAGCCTCTTCACTTGAGAAGTGATACTTTTCTTCTGGTTGGCAAATGTCACTTCCCCACAAATAGAGCAGAAATTGTCCACGCTATTAAAGCACTTTCGAGGCATGACTGTTCTGTATTGTGCCTAAATGGATAAAATAATAACAGTTCTGTGTAACAGTAGTTTCAATTGTCTCTCACAAAGTCTGAAATATTTTCAATGCTCAACCTTTCCAACAGGGCTTTACATAGTGCACTGCTGACATCAGCTTACTTCAGCAGCTGCCTGGCAGTAGTATTGCCTTGCATCAGAAAATGATGCAATCAACTCTGGGTGATGAGTACATGATGGTATTATGCAATGTGATGCAATATGACATCATTCTAGGCTGATTTAGGATGTTGTTGCAGTCCTACTGGATAAATTTACACGGTGAAACATATAAAATGAATTACATGAAATATCTTCAAAACGAGAGCTAATAAAAAATTTTCAGGGTTATTTTCATGTTCAGCACACCAAGATACTACAGATAAGGGCCTTTTTTTTTTAAGATTTATTTATTTATTTATTTATTTTTTATTTATACATACAAGTCGGGGTGCAGGCCGGAGGCAGAGGGTTCACAAGAGACAGAGTGGGGAGCAGAACAGGCAGATCAGAAGTACACTGCTGAGGGGAGCAGCGGGCGAGGCAGGAGAGGTCTGCCCCACCATGTGGGATTCTCCCTGGCCGGGTGTCGAACTCACGTCGCCGCTGCCGACAACTCCACAGCACAGCGCTTAACCGCTGCGCCACCAGGGAGGCCCGATAAGGGCCTTTTTAAGTCAGTTATGATCTCACTGTTGACCAATGTAATTATTCGTAAAGCTACGGCATGATGCTACAGATATTATAGTAAACCAAACAGATGCAGAGCCAATCTCAAAAACTTATTCTATAAGAATTAACAGAAAGAAAAAAAATAAACATCTTATTTGAGCAGGAATGTTAGAAAAAGATATCCTAACTTGGGAGTCTCTATGCTGTATCTTTTGCCCAGAGGTATAGATGAGATCCAGAGAAATGGCATGGATTATAAGAGAAAAACCTTAACAAATATGCAAAAAGCAACAGTCCCATAACTGCTTCGTATCTACATTGGCTTAAAATATAGTAAAATTAAATCCAAAATCTTCTTTCTTTTCTCTAGATGTGCTTCCTCCCCACCACCCTCACATTTGCTTATGGTGAGGTTTTTTTTTTTTTGAAGGGAGATGTTATAATAAATGTGTGTGAGTGTGTATGTATAACTTTAATAAACACAAAAGCAGCATTCTAAACAACATAGGACAATGTGACATCTAGTTGGTATTTCCCAAAATGTGGTATGTAGACCACCAAAACACAAAACTATTTATTTTAGGTGATAAATATAAAATCTTCTCAATGGTTAAATGCTTACTTTAATGTACAGAGAAAAATACACTCAACATGTCAAAACCATGATTTCACTGATATTTAGACTTATTAAGAGGCTAACATAGGTAGCACTATAATAACCCATTTTATGCAGCTCAGTAAATTCCTGAAGTTCAGGTGTGCCCATGAATCCTTACAGCTTTCCATCATAACTTTAGAGACGGGGAGTACAATGCTCTCCCTGGTGACTGAATGCCCGTGTAGATTGCTGTAAACTTGTCTGAAATGGACCACACTGTTACTGAAAATAACTGTCCCAGAATTATTCTTCGGGAAGTCTTACTGACTCAGCTTGGGTCACTTGTTCCCTTAAAACAAGAACTGGCACCAGGAGGATGAGGTTCTCAAATTGGTCAGGCCTGAGCTTTGCCCACTCTGAAACCTGGGCTGGGAGTCTCCCTGGACCGTATGGATGAACAATGGAGATGTGGTCCTGCAAAAGAAAACTGAGAAAACCCCAACTGTGCAATGAGAATAGTACCTCATAGTGTTGTGGTGAGGACTGACTAGAATAAAGAAGGTATTTTGTCTGACTGACTAAGCAAATGGCTCAAAGCAAGTGCTCAAGAAATGGTGATATTAGTACTCCCGAGAGTAGTAAGTTATTGTTTAAGATGATGATTGTTGTGGCTGTTAGAGCACTTTCTCTGAGTAGTAGGTTTTCTGAAACAGTTTTGGGGTCACATTTGTTAATTTAGTTATTTTATCAACCTACCAATGAGAGATAATTATTTTAATATAACCTTTGGAGAGTCAATAACAAATGGAGCACTTCCTTCAATTATATCCTTAATTTGTTTACCAACTTCACGCATAATCAAGGTTCCCTGAGTTACCACAATAGAACTTTCAGTGTCTAGCTGTGTTTCATTCTTAAGTGATATGTAGTTTTATCATCACAATTGTATCTAAGCGATTATGCACCAATAGTGTTAGTATTTATAGTAATGTTATATTTACAACATTAAACTGCAATGCATTTTTCATAGAGCCCATACCATATGATGAGTTAATTTTGTGTAAAATTTATGAATTTCAATATTAAAGTTAATGACAACAATAAAAATACAAGATCAGCAAGAATTTAGTAATGTTGCTAGAATCTTTACTTTTTTAAATGCACATTACGTGGTCAGAGAGCAAAGTTAAAACAAATATGAAGACTGAAAATAACAAAAAATCCTTCTTATCCCTCTCTTGTCCAAGGATAGTACTATATGCACGTTTTAAATAACCCAGTTAACCAAAGATTTATGATGGAATGACATAAATTAAAAAGTTAATCAAAATATTTCTAACAAAAGAATACAATAAAAAATTTTTCTTCATAATTCTGAGTAAAGAATATTGTCAACATTATAGTGAAAAAAGACATAAAAGATATAAAACATTGACTAATTTCCTCAATATAATGGACCCTCAACAAAAATATAAAAATAAAATTTTAAAATACATATACACTATATTTATTTTAACATAATTATTAGACACCTTTACTAAATTCAAGAGAAATGAGAAAATGGTGGGAGAAATACTGCACAAATATTGTATATTAAAAATATTCAAGAATTTTAAAATCCCAGAAATGTGTGTTAATTACTATAATTTTTTTAATGCAAATGATTGCCAAAGTAAACAAAGAAACTATATGACCTCAACACTCAACATACAGTTAAATCCTATACAAATTGTTAAATAAATTAAATATAAATAAGCACAGGTGGCCAGTCTTATACCTTTAAATAGTGAAGCAGCTATAAAGTTCCTGAGAGAGATATTGATAACAACAGAATAATACTAGGAGACCTTAACACCCCACAAATAATAATAGACAGATCAAAAGACAAATAAGGAAACAACAGCTCTAAATAAAGAACTAGACCAGATAGGCCTAACAAACATCTACAGAACACTTCACCCCAAAACTGCTGCATACACATTTTCTCAAGGGCGCATGGAACATCTTCAAGAATAGACCATATCGTGGGACACAAGTCAATAGTGAATAAAACCACAAAGACCGAAATTATACCTAGTACCTTCTCTGACCACAATGTCATAAAACTAGAAATCAACTATAAGGAAAAGCAAAACAAAAAGGAAAAACAGGGAATTCAAGGGGATTAAACAACATACTGCTTAATAACAATTGGATGAAAGAGGATCTCAAAACTGAAATTAAAATATACCTTGAGAAGAAAAAAAATGGTATGAATTACCAGAATCTACGGGGTGCAGCAAAAGTGGTCATAAATGGGATGATAATTGCAAAGCAGATCCAGATTAAAAAGCAAGAAAATTCCAAATAAACAACTTAATATCATAACCTAAAACAACTCAAAAAAGAACAAATAAGACCCAAAATTAGTAGCAGGAGATTTTAAAAATGAGCATGGAAATAAATGAAGTAGAGACCAAAAAGACTATATAGAGTAACAAATGAAAAAGGAAAAAACATTACAAAATAACACCAAAATACAAAAGATCAAAAGACATCACTATGAACCTCAAGTTAAACTGCTTCTGTACAGTGAAAGAAAATCGAAGGTGATTAAATAGCTACCCCACTGAATGGGGAAAAAATTAAATAATATATAACTCATAAGGGATTAATAAATAAGATATAGTAAAACCTCATACAATTCACACACACATATGCACAAAAACCCACAAGGAGCCCAGTAGCAAATGAGCAGCAGCAGATATGACAGACAATGCACTACAGAGGACATTCAGGTCAAAAGACATATGAAACAGCGCTCATCATCACTTCTAATAAGAGACGCAGACTAAAACGACAATGAACTATCATTTCACACCCGTTACAGGGGAAGAAGAAAAGCAAATGGCCAACAGATACATGAAAAAATGCTCAACATCACTTATAATCAAGGAAATGCAAATCAAAACCACTATGAGATACCACCTCACACCTGTGAGGATGGCACACATTAAAAATACAGGCGACAACAAATGCTGGAAAGGATGTGGAGAAAAAGGAACTCTTCTACACTGCTGGTGGGAATGTGAACTGGTCCAACCACTA
The DNA here is from genome assembly GCA_004024925.1 of Scalopus aquaticus. NCBI lineage: Eukaryota > Metazoa > Chordata > Mammalia > Eulipotyphla > Talpidae > Scalopus > Scalopus aquaticus. Next base: position 25,643 of record PVIJ01018558.1, read on the forward strand.
TGGAAAACTGTATGGCAATTCCTCAGACTGCTAAACATGGAGCTTCCATACGACCCAGCAATCCCACTTTTGGGAATTTACCCAAAGGATACAAAAACACTAATCCGAAAGGATACATGCACCCATATGTTCATTGCAGCACTGTTCACAATAGCAAAGGTATGGAAGCAAGCCAGATGTCCAAAAATAGATGACTGGATCAAGAAGATGTGGTACATATACACAATGGAATACTATTCAGCATGGAAAGAAGATAAACACATGCAATTTGCAGCGACATGGATGGAATTAGAGAGGATCATACTCAGTGAAATAAGCCAGAAAGAAAGAGAAAAATATCGAATGGTTTCACTTATAACAGGACTATAGGGAGGCTGGGTGGGAGAGAGACAAT
>PVIJ01018559.1:0-26031 GCA_004024925.1 Scalopus aquaticus
TTGACTTTTTTTTTCCCCACTAACAGCAAAGTTTCTGTCTCTTTTGGTTGTATCAATAAACCTCTTGATTGAGACTGATCCTTTTAGGATAGCACCAAAAAAAGCATGCGTTCCTTTTAATAAATTTTATTTTATTTTAACGAGGTGCTAAACCTGCAGTTTAATTATAAACACTTAAGTTCCAATTATGTCAATGGCTTCACTCCTGGGGGACATCAGGCAGAACCCCAGAGCTGGAGCGGCGATCACGCCACAGGAACCTGGGGCTCAGCACACAGGCATGCGGACGTGGCGGGGGCGTCTTTAGGTAATGTCTAGGAATAGTTGGCTTCAATTTGAGATTTTGTGGAAAGAGGAAAGTAGGGGATAGAAATTTCTGGAAAGGTGAGGCGTTATAGTTCAACAGACACAACACAGGTTATGGCTGCACTTATGAATTCTGCTGCTTTAAACGAAATTCATGGAAAAGGAGAATTGACAGACCAGTTATTAATGGATTCAGTACATTCCAAACTACATATGGAAAACTTTTTGTATAAGAAATGAACAAAGTATGTTCTACTTTTCTTTTCCATAAAAAGTTTTAAATTGTTTTTTCCATATTCCAAAACAGAACTTAATTGCTACAGAAAATAAGTAAACGAAAAGCACAAGAATTGATAAATAATTGATAGGCATTTATAATTTACATCCATATTATACATTTTAACTCAAAATTATGGAACATTTTTATTTTATGATAGCTTTCTTAATCATTTTAATTGAGCATTAATATGCTGATTTATTGTGTTTCATGATTTATATTTTTTTAATTCCTAATACAGACATTTGGGTTATTAATGGATTACTTATACAGCTTAAACAAAGCTACCATAGTATGTTTAAGTTGTAATGTTATTTAAACATAAATCTGTAGAAAGAAAGTTGCAACATTCAAAAGTCAGCAGTTTCAAATGTGTTAAAAAGTCAACTACACACCGGCACAGTAGCCTTTCACAAGATTGTAGCATTAATAATTAATGAAAAATATTTTTATATATGCTTACCTTCCTTTGCACCTTGCTAATATATTTTGGCATTGCAAATCAAATGGAAAAACACTGATATTTTCTAAAATTTTGAGATTATTTAGTTTTATTCTCCAAATTGCATAGTCATGTCCTTCATTAATTTTTGTGCTGGGTATTCCCAATTAATTGATAAGAGCTTTTCATGTACTAAGCAATTAACTCTGTGATATATTTTTTCATAATTTTGTTTTGAATTTTTTATGTACATTTTATAGAGATGCACAAAAAAATAAATATAAATATTTTCATGGGAGTTTTGCCTTTCATAAGTTGCTTAGACAAATCTTTTCAACTCAAAAATAAAAAAAAACCTCCTTATATATTCCTTACACACAAAGTCTATATGGAATTGTTTTTAGTAAGATATGGGAGCCTTAAATTTTAAAAGTTCCTAAGAGTTAATCAATTTTATATAGTAAATAATATATATTATAATCTTTCCCACTGGTTTGCTAATCTTTGTAATATTTTAAATACTTATATCTTTGTGTAGCACATTTATTCCTCCAGGTGAACTTTGAAATCAACTTTGAAATTTTTTTTAAAGATTTATTTATTTATTTTATTTTATTTTTTTTTAAGATTTTTACTTTATTTATACATACAAGCTTGGGTACAGGCCAGAGGCGCGGGGCGGCGAGAGGGTTCACCAGAGACAGAGTGGGGAGCAGAACAGGCAGATCTACCGAAATACACTGCTGAGGCGAGCAGCGGGCAAGGCAGGAGAGGTCTGCTGCGCCATGTGGGAATCTCCCAGGCGGGACATCGAACTCGCCTAGCTGCTACGGACAGCTCCACAGCTCTGCCCTTAACCTGTTGCGCCATCAGGGAGGACCAACTTTGATATTTTGGCTGGGATTTTCCTATGTATGTAGATTATTCTGGGAAACACAATACGTTGCTGATTTCAATTTCATGTATTTTAGTCGCATTTCAATTTCATGTATTTTAGTTGATGTTTTGTGTTAGGTTATTTCTTTTAATCTACTCTTTTTTAAACAAATCATTTTGGTTAAATGCTTTGCTCATTGCCAAAGTAAATGACGTGGTCCTCATTGTTTGTAACTCTTTATCTCTAATAAAGGCTTTATATATTATATTATTTCTTTTGCAACCTTAACTATTCTGATTTTTTAAATTTTTGATTGATTTTAAATGCATTTCAGTCTAAATAAATATCGGCATTCTCTAAAAACACTTATTTCCCCCTTCTTTCTTTTAACTCTATTAGCTTTTATAGTGATGAACCCTTTCAAATTCCAAACGCTAATGTTTCACCATTTTACTTAAGTCTGACATTTGAGGAAATAAGTTTATTTCCTCTTCCTTCTTTATTAATATCCAATCAGACTATAACCTCAGTTTTGTTAAGTGTTTTTATGGATCTTGATAGATTCTAAAATATTTGCTCCAACATCTAGTCTATAGTTTAAACATTTAGAAATCGAGTCCCTCCCTCAAGTCTCCGATGGGCACACAGCTACTTCAAAAATAGCCTATTCCCCAGTTTTTCTGATAATTAGAACATGTGGTTAATTTTAGAGTAATGGGATTTCATCAGAAGTGAGCAGCATTTGGTTTACTTTTTTAAAGGTCACTTCTTCCCATAGGCTTTTTTTTCTTTCTGAAATACTGGAATATAGCAACAGTTGGAATAATATCTTGAACCAAGATATGAGAGCTAGTTGTTGAGTTCAGTAATATCCACCTACATTAAATATCAGAGCAACTTACTTATAAAAACCACTGCCTATCTTTAGACACACACAATATGTATTATATGTACATACATATTTATGTTAAACATAAATTTTAAGATATATCAATATATTATATATACATGTACATTTAAGTGACAGTATTTTAGTATCTTCTATATCAACTTAGGTTATACCCTAATGCTCATATCAATTAATGTATCTATTTTGATCTAGAATGCTTTTAGGGCTTCCCTGGTGGTACAAGGGGTTAAGCGCAGCACTATGAAGCTATCCAGGGCCATTGCAGCACTAGTTTGATCTCCAGCCAGGGAGATTCCCACATGGTGCAGCAGACCTCTCCTGCCTCTCCCGCTGCTCCCTTCAGTAGTGTACTTCTTTCTGGTGAATCCTCTCACCCCTCCATACCCCACATCTCTGGACTGCAACCCAGCTTACATGCATAAATAAATAAATCTTAAAAAAAATAGAATGCTTTTTAGTGTGGAGGGGAGAAATAATGAGTCTAGAGTAATAATCAGTTATGAAGCTAGATTTGGTTTTCTCCTATTTAACTTAGATTTTTTATAGGGACTTTCATCAATGGTCTGTATTTGAGAGAAGCAGGATGAACTAAGAACCTGGATTTTCAAGTTCACTTCTTAAGTTCTAGTCCTGTTTCTGTTTTTTAAGGGCTACAAGCCTGAAAATATTTACCATCTCTGGTCTTCGGTTATGTCATCTGTGAAACTGGGAAAATCATTGAACATATCCCAATGGCTGAGAATGAGATAAATATGAGTGAAGTGCTTCAGGCATACTAGCACAAATGCTCAGAAGGTATGTCAAAGACTTTAAAAGAGACAATGATAGAGAGAAACAGCTCCCGTGAACATGAGGCCAAAATTATTAACAGAAAGTAAACATGTCTAATTCAACAAAAGATAATACATATTTACTAATGAAATTTATTCCAGGTATAAAAATTGGTTGACACTTCACAATCAGTCATTATAATTCAGGTTTTTCTGCCCTATTCTTTTTCTCTTTGCATTCTGAAATACCAATGTGGGTCTTTTGAAACCATCACCCTAAAGCTTTGTTGTTTGTTTTGTTTCAATATTTTTTCTCTCTTTTCTTTAACTGAGTAATTTATATTTGTCTTCAAATTTACTGATTCTGGGCCTCCCTGGTGGCACAATGGTTAAAGTCTTAGCACTCTGAAGCTATCTGCAGCCACTGCAGCATGAGTTTGATCCCCAGCCAGGGATCTTCCCACATGGCGTAGCAGACTTCTCCTGCCTCGCCCTCTGCTCCCCTCAGCAGTGTACTTCAGTTGATATTCCTGTTCTGCTCCCCACTCTGTTTCTGGTGTATCCTCTCACCACCCCATACCTCTGGCCTCCACCCCAGCTTTTATGCACAGATAAATCTTTAAAATAAACCAAATTTACTGATTCTCTCTACTATCACCTCATGGATCAGTTAATCTCATCCAGTGATACTTTACTCCAGATACTCAAGACAAATACTGCATTTTTCAGTTCTAAAATTTTCACATAGTCTTAAAAATATATTCTACTGTTCTGTTAAAAAATAATTATAAATCCTCTCACTAACAAAGTAAAAACAAAAAGGGCCATCTTATTTGATGCAGAAAAACTTATTCATAAAATTCATCAGGAAGAGTCTAACAAGATAGTACCAGAGTGAAGACATCAAGCTCACCTACTCCAAATACTCACAACTAGATTGCAGTAAAATAAAGCAAGAACAAACCAATAAACCAACCCTGAGGGAAAAAGTATGACCACATACATACTAGGAGCATTGTTCCAGGGGAAAGAGGTAGGAAAAACTGTAAGTAACCTCTTTTTATAGTGATACTGGGGCAGTACAAACCGCAAAGGGAGGGACAACCACTGTGCAGAGCACCCTAGAGTTTTTGACCCAGGCACAAGTCATCAGGGACTTCTGAACCCACCACTGCACTAGATAAGGGTGTAGACTAGTTGAAACCCACAACAGACTATACAATATTGGAGTGTTGATGGGGTTAAGACTGAGGGTTATTTGCTAGAGCCTGAAGTTCTAAATACAGAAGAGCTATAGCCTAAGTTAGTGGAGAAATAGAGCAGGTCCCCTGTGTCTCCTCATAGAAGAGGGCACTACTCAAAACCCAGGATGGGCTAGTCAGAACACCCGCTATTCCCAATTCCAGGGATAAAACCAAAACAACAAAGAAATACTTGAAGAAAGCTGAGCTCTCAAGCACCTGTTAATAACAGTAGCAAACACCCAGGACAAGACTTGGCTAGAAAAGAAAAGAGAACAACTCCTGACCTGTGAACCCATGTCCACTCCAATCTATGACCAGCGCTGCAATGAGTGCACAAAAATAGCATACAGTGTAAACAGACAGGAGATTATAAGAAGCACTAACAGCAAAAATTTGGCCTAGAAGAGGGGCTCACTGTGGGTACCCACCACACAACTCTGGTACCCTGAGGAGGCTTGAATTCCTGATGTTTATTGAAGGGATCCTTTGGTGCCATACTGTACTGTGCAGGTTCCCTTGATTCAGGCAGACAGGTGAAAGAGAAATCCTGGAGCCCTCCGTAGCTTTTTAGCCTTTTAATTGTCTTTTGTAGTGAAGCAACCAGATGCAGGGCAGGCAAGGGAGGCTGGAGCCCCCAGCAAATCTTCACTCTTTCAGGGTTCTCTGGCGTTCTCTCATCATCTCTCTGCTGCGCCCCAAACTGTCCTCTGCCACCAAGCCCTGTTCTCTGCTGCTTCCACTTCTGCTACCGCTTCTGCTGACTCTGTGATGGTGCCCTCATATGCGCAGGCTCTCCAAGCCCAGATGCGTCCACTCACACGCCCACACCCTACTCCAGGCACTGCCATCAGGCACGAGTGTAGGACCGCAGGGGTCTATCATTAAATCTAATGGTGGTAAGGAGGAAAATCCTGATGACTTTCATTTACCTACATGTACTGTTTCTCTTTTACAGCTATTACACCTCATTGATACCAGTTCTCTAAATACTGCAACAGGCAGAAAGACAATAGTCTGAAAGCTTATCTCTAAGACAAGTCATAAAAATATTAAAAATGAGAGAAATTTGCCACCAATTTTGGCGCACAAAATACCTGAGAGAAATTTCAATCAAGTAGTACTGCAGAACATGACTGAATAACATGAACAAGGTAACAGTTCTAACAATGCTTTGGATTCAAAAAGCACAAAATGGAGAATATAATGAATCAATAAACACTATAACTGAATTAAAAAAACATAACTGTAGGCCCCAACAACATGAAAACAGAAGCAATGGTGATAATTAATGAGCTCAAAAATGCAATGTAAGATAATATTCAATAGAACAATGTAGAGAAAATATAATTAAAAAATTGAAAATAGTGTAGGAGTCTTTTGGGATAACTTAAAGAGAAATAGATCTGTATCATGGCGATTCCAGAAGAAGATAAAGAGAAAAGTATAGAAAAATTAATTAAAGATATAACTACTAAGTCACTGTAGAGTAAGTGAGTTAATCATGTTCCCCCCACACCTCCTGCCACTGGCCCTTAGGGTCGGCACCTGCAGCCTCGTGCTCCTCCAAGATCATGGGCACCTGGGCCAAGGGAGCATGGGGTGCGCATGTGTAAATGCACACACCTGGGCCTAGAAGGGCGGGCTAAAAGGTGGCATCACTTTGAGGGGAGGGGGCTTCAGTTGCAGTCTACCTGCTGGCTGGTTTCCCTTGTTCAGAATTAAAGGCCTGTAAAATCCACTAAGGGATCCAAGATTCCTTTTCCCGTCTGCCCAAGAATCAGCAGTGGCCCTACCTGGCCTGGGCTGGTTGCTCAACAATCATCTAAATCTAGGAAATAAGCCAGACATCGTGATTCAAGAGATCCAAAGAGTTCCAAACAAAATAACACAAGAATCATACACACCAAAACACATAATAATAAGGATGCTGAATGCCAATGACAAAGACAATGACAAAGAATATTAAAAATATCAAGAGAAAAAGGGTAACCTATAAGGGAACACTAATCAAACTGTCAGTAGGCTTTTCATTAGAAGCTTGTAAGAATAAAAGGACTGAAAGGATATATTTATAGTACTTTAAAGCAGACTGCCAGCCTGGAATCCTTTACCCAGCAAGATTAAATTAAAGAGAAAAGGAAGAATAAGGAACTTCACTGGGAAGCAAAAGCTAAAAGAATTTATCAACACCGGGCCTCATGGTGGCACAGCAGTTAAGCGCTGTGCTGTGGAGCTGTCCGCAGCAGTAATGCAAGTTCAACTTCCAGCGGGGTGATTCCCACATGGTGCGGCAGACCTCTCCTGCCTCGTCCGCTGCTCCCCTCAGCAGTGTATTTCTGTCGATCTGCCTGTTCTACTCCCCACTCTGTCTCTGGTGAACCCTCTTGCCGCCCCATGCCTCTGGCTTGTACTCCAGCTTGTATGCATAAATAAATAAAAATTTTTTAAAAAAATAAAATGAAATAAATGGTTTATTATAAAGCGACAGAACAATGGATATCAAGGCAACTGACACCCATATTACTTAACATGGAGTAAGGGGAAGAGAGGAATGATGTGGCCCATCAAAATGAGTCAAAGACCAGTTAATCCAATAGGTCACACAAAGCCCATCATGTATGAACCTCAGCAAAAACCTCAAGCAAAATTAATAGAACACATAAAACAACAGAAATCGAAACTAAACAAGGCATAACAGGAAAAGAATTTAAAAAATAAAGACTGTAAGGCAAACCCCATTTTAAAAAATGGCAATAAGCACTTATGTCTCAGTAATTTCCTTACATATAAGTTGCCTGAATTCATCAATCAAAAGACATAGAGTGGGCCTCCCTGGTGGCGCAGCGGTTAAGCGCTGCACTGTGGAGCTGTCGGCAGCGGCGACGCGAGTTCGACGCCCGGCCAGGGAGAATCCCACATGGTGTGGCAGACCTCTCCTGCCTCGCCCGCTGCTCCCCTCAGCAGTGTATTTCTGATCTGCCTGTTCTGCTACCCGCTCTGTCTCTGGTGAACCCTCTCGCCGCCCCACACCTCTGGCCTGTACCCCAGCTTGTATGTAAAAATTAAAAAAAAAAAAAAAAAGACATAGAGTGACTATTTGGATTCTCAAACAAAGTCTAACATTTGCTGTTTGCAAGAAACCCATCTCACCAACAAAGACAAAGACAGAACTTAGAGTTATAGAATGGAAGAAAGTTACACAAACAAACGAAAACCAAAAAACAAAACAAAAACCTAAAACTAAGACTGTTATAAAATAACACATATGAATAATGGAGCACTGAAATACATAAGACAGCTAATACCAGAACTAAAGGGAAATATTGACCACCACACAAGAATGCTAAGGAGCTTTAACACCCTACTTACAAAATAGACTGATTAACAAGGCACAGAGTAAAAAATAACCTTAAATGAGGAATTTATCTAACAGATACCTACAAAACATTCCACACAAAATCTGCAGTGTACACCTTTTTTTTAAAAAGTGCATATGGAATATTTTTAATAATAGCTCATAAATTAGGACAGAAGTCGATAATCAAAAATTATCACAGTATTTTCTAGTACTTTCTATGTCCCTAATGCCATGATGTGAGAAATTAACTATAAGAAATACACACACACAAAAAAAGGTCCCAGGTCTTTCCCATGGAGGACTTGCACTAAGGTTGGTGGCTTATTTCAGTGAAGAAGAGGGAAGAGGCTAAGGGGAGTGTGGCCAGGAAAGTAAACACCCTATCCAGAGGAATGTGCTGGGGTTAGCCATCCTTAGACCTATGGGGTGATCTGGGGCACAGTAAATTTTCCAGGAGAGACTTTTCAGAGAGGAAGTGCAGCCATGCATGCACACAAATCCAGTCTGCGATGCTGCTTGTTCCACCGCCGGCATGGGTAAGGAATGTTCTTTTCCCAAACCCTTCCCAGAAGTAAGAAATCAAAGAGTCTTCAGACAGAACCAGGCCAGACTCAGTCACAAGCCTGAAAGCACAGGAAGGGCCTGGTGAGGGAGAAAATACACCCCAAACTTGGAAAGTATCAAGTGGGTACACAGGACTGGAAACCCAGTACTTCAGAGGACAGCAGTACTAGAGGCTGTGGCGGTGACTGTTTCCTAGAGCCAACCTGGTCAAAGGCGCATACACCCTATTTGGGCATCCCCTGCCTGCCAGGCCTAGCTGTGTCCCAGGGAGTGAGCCTGTGTATCAGAACTAGACCCCTCACCAACAGGCTCAGACTACATAGATCGTGATCCTTGGCAAAAGAGAGCACAAAGAAGGCAGTGTGGGAAGTTAGACAACTGAAGCACCAACTGGAGTCTTTTATGGAGAGAGAAGAGAGGAGACAGAGGTGACAATCCTTACTCTCCAACAAAACTGACACAGACTATTTAAGCCTCAGACTCCTCTCCTGCCCCCACCTTACACCGAGGTGAATTAAGAAGAGAAACAAAAATATACTGAAATACATCAACTACAAAAAGACACACAAGGCATCACACAACATAGGAAACAAGTAACATATGAACACAAGATGGAAAAACAATAAGAGAAGAACAGAAGTTTTGGGTCATATATGAAAGTCGCAGAAATAGAGGATATGTCAGACAAAAACTTTAAAACAACAATCAGAAAAATGCAGCATCAGATACTGAAAATCAGCCAAAGACAGACATGAGTGTACAAGATCTTAGAAAGGAGATCAAAGAACAAAGGTAGTTCTTTACCAAAGAGATTGAAAATATTTAAACACACACACACACACACACACACACACACAACAGATACTCTAAATGAAATGAAGACAAATATGGTAAACACTTTAAATAAAATTAAACTGGGAGAAGAAAGAATTTCAGAAATAGAAGACTTAGCCATACAGATCACCCAATTTGAAAGAGAGAGAGGGAGGAAGGAAGATGAGGTGTGGACATGGGTGATTTGATAGAGGGAAAAATATTTTTTTAAAAGATTTATTTATTTATGCATACAAGCTGGGGTACAGGCCAGAGGTATGGGGCAGCGAGAGGGTTCACCAGAGACAGAGTGGGGAGCAGAACAGGCAGATCGACAGAAATACACTGTTGAGGGGAGCAGCAGACGAGGCAGGAGAGGTCTGCTGCGCCATGTGGGAATCTCCCTGGCCGGGGCGTTGAACGCACATCGCTGCTGCCGACAGCTCCAGAGCGCAGCGCTTAACCACTGCACGACCAGGGAGGCCCGAGGGTAAAACATTTTTTTAAAGAAGAAGAAAAAGAGCGAGAAACAAGACAAGACATAGGAAAAAACAGGAAATTTTATGAAAACTATCAAATTTAATTAGAAGATGAAACAAGGATAATGGTTATCTAGAAGGTAAAGGCAGGGATGATAAGGTGTCCTATTCAAAGAAATAGTAGCTGAGAAGTCCCCAGAATTTAAATAAAGAATAAAATAAAGATGATGTCCAGGAAGCAAAGAGAACACCTATCTTTCTAAATGTAAAATTACCTATACCAAGAACATTGTTATTACATTATCAAAAATCAAAGATAAAAAAGAAATTATAGGAAACCAGGAAAAAGATAATTTACAAAGGTTCCAAAGTAGGATTTCCTCAGAATTCTAACCAGCCATCGTACAGGCAAGAAAGTTGAAATGAAGTCATCACAATCCTGAAAGACAAAAGCTATCAGTTAATACTCTATTCTGCAAAATTATCATTAAAATATTAAGGACCAACAGAAATTAATGGAGTTTATCACTGCTAGACCTGCCCACAAAAAATGTTGAAAGGAATCTTTCTACAAGAAAATTTAAAAATAAAACACAAAACTCTGATCAAAGTGACAATAGGAATACAAATAAAATTCATGAACATGAATATTTTGAGTCAACAACAAAACAGTAAAGGGGAAGAAGAAAAGTACAGAACCTGTATAGTTAAATGCTAGAGAATCAATACTAGCTCTTAAAGAATTTTTTATACATAGTAAGCTTATTATAACCCCACTTAACAAGATTCAACATACATTTATAATAAAAACTCACATCAGAAAGGTAATAAATGAAACATCTAAGTATTATAAAATCCATAAATGACAAATAGACAGTCAATAACATAGTCAATGATGAAAAACTCAAAGCATTTCCACTAAGATTAAGGCCAATAAACATGAAAAAATATTCAGCATCACTGATGCAGTTTAAAAAAAATCAGTGAAATATCATCTCAAGCCTATGAGAATGACACGTATTAAAAAGACCTCCAATGAGTGTTGAATAAAATGTGGAGAAAAAGAAACTTTATTATATTGTTGTTGGGGCCACTATGTGTTGTTGCAACCGTAATGGAAAGAAATCTGGATTTAGCTTTAAAAACTAAAAATGGAAATAACATCTAACTCAATAATTCCAGTACTGGGGATGTAATCCAAAGAACATGAAGCCATCAACACAAAAATTCATATGCTGCATAGTGTTCATTATTTACAATAGCTGGGACTTGGAAGCAGCCTAAATGTCCATGGACAGACTATTGACTGGATCAAGAAGACATGTTATATCCACACTATGAAGAATTTATTCATTCATAAGAAAAGATGAAATGCAGTCATTTTCAACAAAATGGAGAGAGTTTGAAAGAATTATGTGTATAAAAGTAATTTAAAATGTTTAAAAACAAATACTGGACATGTACATAGCAAACAATTTGAGAATGTAAAACACTTCCAAAAATCAGTGGACATCAATAAACATCTTGAAAAAAAAAAAGATTTATTGATTTATTTATGCATACAAGAGCTGGGGTATAGGCCAGGGACAGGGGTGAGAGGATTCACCAGAGACAGAGTGGGGAGCAGAGCAGGCAGGTTGACTGAAATACACTGCTGAGAGGAGCAGTAGGGGAGACAGGAAAGGTCTGCTGTGCCATGTGGGAAGCTCCCAGGCCAGGGATAGAACTCATGCTGCAGTAGTTGCTAATTGCTTCACAGTGCTGAGATTTAACCCCTTGTGTCACCAGGGAGGCCACTCAATAAACATCTTGAGAGCTCTGATGCTTAGAAGGGAGCGGGTGGAGACAACAGGATGTAAGGAATAGTAGTAGGAAAAAAAATGAAAGAAAAATTTGAGCAATCAGGAGTTGAAAGAACTAAGGAATCAACCTACTTAAAATATAGAAGTCTTTTATTGATTATTATGTGTCACACAAAATCCACCCAAAACTGTGGTGTTGATCAAATTTTACTTATCTTTACTCCACACATATCTCAACTTTATCATTTACTCATTTACACATTGGGAAAATATAAAATTGAACAAGGAAGCATGATTTATAAAAAATCAGCAAACTAGAACAAAACATTTCCTCAGTTTAATACAAGGAATGTAAGAAAACCTAAAGTTAGCATTCTAGTCAGTGAATACCACCTTTATTTAATTTTTAAAGATTTATATCTATTTATGTATATAAGAACTGGGGTGTAGGCCAGGGACTATCATCCTAGCAAACAAAAGACAGCCATCTTAGGGACAGACGCCTGTCAGTTTTGTCTCCACTAGGAGTCCCTAAGATTAAGGAAGGGGAGGAAAAGTTCATTATTTCACATTAATTTCTGCTGTCTCTGCTAGCCTGCACATCATCTTCTATAATGTCCCTACAAAATTATTCATTGGATTTTTTTGAATGCTGAATAGTATTCCATTGTGTATATGTACCACATCTTCTTGATCCAGTCATCTATTTTTGGGCAAAAGACAAACACATGCAATTCGCAGCAACATGGATGGACCTAGAGGGGATCATGATCAGTGAAATAAGCCAGAAAGAAAGAGAAGATTATCGAATGGTTTCACTTATAACAGGAATATAGGGGAGCCAAATAAGAAAGCGACATTCAGCAGGGAAGGAGAGGAGGGGGAGGGCTCAAGAGGGGGGAGGAGGTGAGCGCGGAGGACTATGGTGATGGCTCCACGGGTGAACAGGTGGTGGGTAACTTATGGGGAACATACAATAATATAAAAGATATGAATAACAAAAATAAATAAAATATCTATTTTTTAAAAATAAATAAATAAAATAAAGCAGTCAATTTCAAAAAAAAATATTCATTGGAGTAAATCACAAATTAGAGTTTTGTTTTATTTCTTCTCCTGACTTGTTGGAAAAAGCAAAAAAAAAAAAAAGGAAAACTAGTATTGCCTGGTCTTGCAAAAAAACTAGGTTCATCTACTATTTAAATAAATCAATGAATTACTCAAATAATCACTTCAAAAATTCTGTAGTAATTTCTGGAAGTTTTCAGAAATCTTCTGCTAAACTTCAACATGGATTTCATTCACCTACTCCAAAAACTTCAAAGACCTACAATTAATTTCTGTGAAACAAAGAATCAAGATTATAAAATCCAAGTGCTCCCACCCCATATGTAAATTTCTGTGAGTAGAAGAGAAATCTGAATTATTTCTCTTAGATAATAAATTAGCTAGATTTGCAACACAATGACTATGCTACCTTTATATTATATGTAAAACAATTTTTTCCAATTTGCTAATCCAACCTTCCAATAAATGTAGGCCTCTACTCTACTAGTTCCTTTTACTAACACATAAAACTAATGTTGGAAAGCAGTGACCTGCATGCTGACTTATTTGAATGCACATTTTACTGTGCTAAAAGTGAAGTCTAGGTGCATACCATTCTCCACAGACAAATACTTAATCTGCCTTCCAATAGCCTCAGGCGGGAATAAGATCACCCCATACAGATAAATATGATTTAGTCATTTTCTTCTTACATGCTAAGAAACCCCTAAGAATAGCTAGAGGTTTTAAAATATTACTGTGGAAAGTATTCTTAGATATTGGTTGAATTCAGATCCATTATTCACTAGAGTTTGTGCAATGGAAACCCATCAAATAAGCTAAGATTGCTGGCAGTGGTGTTATATAATGTACATTAGAATAAATCCATCCTAGTTTCTTGATACATACAAAATCACTTATTTATTTGTTTGTTTGTTTATTTATTTATTTATGCATACAAGAGCTGGGGTGTAGGCCAAAGATGTGTAGGGTAAGGGGTGAGAGGATTAGCCATAGACAGAGTGGGGGAACAGAACAGGCAGATCTACTGAAATACACTGCTGAGGGGAGCAGCAGACATGGCAGGAGAGGTCTGATGCACATGTAGGTTAGCTCCCTGGCCGGGGATTTGAACTTGTGCTGCAATGGCTGCCAATCACTTCATAGTGCTGAGACTTAACCCCTTGCACCTTGTCATGAAGACAAGGGAGATCTGAAATATATCTCTTGTGTGCAACACAACTTATTACGATTTATGTCATTATAGACTGATATAAGACATTTCCTCCCCTTTAAATAATGAAATGCTCTAAGTAACAATGTGAGAGTTATATGTGAAAACTCTGGTTCCTTAGTCCTAATACAGAGAAAGAGGTAGATGACATTTCAATATAGAATTCTCATTTTTAGGGATAATTGTCAGGTTATCTCAAACTCCTATAATTGCCTTCTTTTGGCCCTTAGTTTCCTTCCTTCCTTTCCTCCCTCCTTCCTTCTTTCCTTTCTTCCTTCCTTCCTTCCTTCCTTCCTTCCTTCCTTCCTTCCTTCCTTCCTTCCTTCCTTCCTTCCTTCCTTCCTTCCTTCCCTCCCTCCTCCCTTCCCCCACTTTTTTTTTCCCTCCTCCCTTCCTTCTTCTTTCAGTTGATCTTTCAGAGAGACTTCAAGTCCACAACTCTCTTCTCAGGAATCCACAAAGTAACAAAGTGTATGCTTTTCAGACAAAACTGTTTTTAAAGCTCAATGTGACACCCAGGACAAGGATTTCATTACCTAGAGCTTTGCTGACAGATTAGCTTTTTTTTTTTGGAAGAATAGCAAATTTAGCTTTCCCTGATTCTGAGCCAGTAGAAATAATACAATATGATTTGATTCTCAATGCTTCCTCACTGAAAAGAAGAGGACTGTGGTAGTTAAGCTATTATCCTTTCACTTAAACTCACTCTCAGAAACCTTTGATAGATACAAAACAGACTAATCAGGACTTCCATTATGCATCCTTGCCAGAGCTTCTCTTCCAAAACCATAATGTGATTAAAAAGTCAAGCTCAACTGTAAATCTTTATTTGCAATGAGTCGATCCCATTTGAAATTATAAATAAAAATAAGTATGTCTTCATAATTTAATTTTGGATGCAAAAGATGAAATATTAAATCTATTATCACATCTGTGAACTTTCAGATAAAATTTGTCACCTAAGTTAAAGAGAGTATCAAACCACTCTAAGAATGCGCCACCTGGGAGAATGGCCCATATCAGACTACAGACAACAAGTGTTAGCGAGGACGTGGAGAAAGGGGAGCCCTCATCAACTATTGGTGGGAACAAAGACTAATCCAGACCTTATGGAAAACAGTACAGAATCTTCACAAAATATTAAAAATAGTTCTACCATTTGAGTCAGCAATCCTAAGCCTAGATATTTACCTAGGCTAGATATTTATCTAGCTATTTATCTAACAGAAGCAAAATCTCTCATTTGAAGGTATTTATATACTCCTATGTTCATTTCAGATGTTTGTGCCCAATGAAAGATGAGTGGATAAAGAGGATGCAGTGATGAGTGGATAAAGAGGATGCAGTGTAAATATACAGTGGCACACTACTCTTTAAAAAGGATGAAATCTTATCACTTAAGACAAACTGGATGGGTCAGGAAAGGATTATGCTAAGTGAAATATGTCAGAAGAAGGAAGACATATACCAAATAATGCCACTCATGTGGAATATAGACGAACAAAATAAAGAAAAAGAAAACCAAAACAAAACAAACCCTAGAAATGTGACTGTACAAATGAGGCTACCAGATAAGGAGGGAGAGGATGGAGAGCAAAGGGAGAGGCCCAAGGAACTATGGTGAGGGCAATACCAGAATACATCTGAAGAGATGTGAACCTAAGCCTCTGAATTGTGTTCCGTATTGCCACACCAACATTACATGAATAAAAGAAATACAATTTTATTTTATTTTTTAAGATCTATTCATCCATGCATACAAGCTGGGGTGCAGGCCAGAGGTGTGAGGTGGTGAGAGGATTCACCAGAGACAGAGTGGGGAGCAGAACAGGCAGATCTGAAGTACACTGCTGAGGGGAGCAGTGGGAGAGGCAGGAGAGGTCTGTTGTACCATGTGGGAATCTCCCTCGCCAGGTATCGAACTCATGCTGAAATGGTCTAGATAGCTTCATAGTGCTGCGCTCAACCCATTGCGCCACCAGGGAGGGCCCAAAGAAATACAATTTTAAAACCATGAAGGAAAAAAGAGTGATCTTATCAAGTGACATATTGACATATTTTTAAATAGAATTGTTAGAAGGCTAAAATATACAATTTTAAAAGTTGGAAGAAATATCTCTATATTTTGGCAATCCTCCGAAAATAGCAGCATATTCACTGTATCACACAAAATAGCGATTACAAGAATTTACACTAGGGCTTCTAAAACTGCAATTTTTTTTCGTAGAAATTTCTTAAAAGCATAAACCTAATTTTACAAAACTTAAATGAAAATCATAATGATGATTTTAAAGTTCCAAATATTAGAATCATTAAATCAAATAACATAGAAATGTCAGCAGCATTGTTTATCTCTTCTCTTTCAGAAAATTTCATCTCTGTGAATGACCTTATGTTACAAAGTATGGTTAAGGCACAGGTTTAAAAAGGAATTAATTTACAATTTAATAACCACTGCAGTACTTCAAGAAGGTTAGCCCATTTTTATCTTTGCACATTTTATCCTAAAACCATTCATATAAATGTAAAGCATTTCTTTTTTTATTAAGATTTTTTTATGTATTTTTACATAGAAGAACTGGGGTGTAGGCCAGAGGTAGGGGGGAGGAGGGGATTCACCAGAGACAGAGTGGGGAGCAGAACAGTCAGGTTTACTGAAACACACTGCTGAGTGGAGCAGCAGGTGAGACAGGAGAGGTCAGCTGCATCATGTGTGTTAGCTCCCGGTGGGGGATCTAACTCAAGCTATAGAGGTGACAGTGCTGAGACTTGACCCTTAGGCCACCAGGGAGGCCCATAAACATAAAGCATTTCAAAATTAAATTACACTGCCATTATTTTGTTTCTCCAATGTATAACTAACAAGTATACCCTCCATCCCCTCCCTATAAAAAGATGATAGAAGGGCCTCTCTGGTGGCACAATAGGTTAAGTCACAGCACTATGAGGCTATCGCAGCCACTGCAGCACAAGTTCGATCCCCAGGCAGGGAGATTCCCACATGGCTCAGCAGACCTCTCCTGCATTGTCTGCCTGCTGCTCCCCTCAGCAGTGTATTTCATTCAGTCCCCTTGTTCTGCTACACACTCTGTCTCTGTTGAATCCTCTCACCATCCCCCCACACGTCTGGCCTACACCCCAGCTCTTGTATGCATATATAAAATAAATCTTTAAAAAAAAAAAAGATGATAGATGATAGAGATAGATAAAAAATTTTTGTGATCATACTTGATGGACAAATGAAAAGATGAGTGACCTTACTAGTTCCACTTCAGTGCTTCAAAATGAAGATACAGCTATTTGCCTTCTAAATTAACCCTCTCCTGGACCCACTAGGCGTCAATTAGACAGCATGACAATAGATCAAGCAAACAGGAGAGTCTGAAAAGATTTTCTCTGAGTTCCCTCCTTTCCACGCATCTATCTAACCAAAGTGGAATTTACCCAATACTTTCATGCTAGTGAGAAGGCGTTCTCACTAAATATGCCCTACCCTAGGGAAGAAAGAAGTCTGGCTGGCTCCATTCTGCCTGTTTTCATTTCCATAGAATGCCATAGACTCTGTTTCTCTACCAGAGAGCTAGCAACACTTACAGCTTGATGGCTTCCCCTGACTTGTCTACCTCATTTTCCACACACTGTTTCTAGCCTGGAGTTGGTGCTATGTCCTAGTGTATGCTTGTTACATTCCCCAGTCAAATCACATATTTCATGTATATATCTTATTCTAAAACATGATACTATGCTACAAAATCAATGATAATGTTCTCAGATTAGATTAAATAGGGAATGCAGTGGAGGGAGATTTTTCTGCAGTAAGGCTATGTGATGACCTGACTGTAAAGGAAAACAATCTGACATGTCCAAAATGTCTGACAGTAGAGGCAAGAATATGACATTGGCTCTGGTTTTCTTGTCCCACATCGATGTCTTTCAGAAAACATGTATTTATTCGTTTTTTCTCAGATACGTCTTTTCTGTGCCAGACAACCAATATAAAATTTTCTCTTGTAATTATGAATATGACCATGTATTACTGAGAGCATGCCTAAAACAGTGGAAATTGCACTAAAGTTAGTTTCATCTTCCCCAAAGTTGCCTTGGAAATGGAGTCTGCAAGTTTCCAGGTCTGTCTTACCCATAAGATCAGTGCCGGGCCTCCCTGGTGGCTCAGTGGTTAAGCGCTGCGCTGTGGAGCTGTCGGAAGTAGCAACATGAGTTCGAGGCCCTGCCGGGGAGATTCCCTTATCGTGCGGCAGACCTCTCCTGCCTCACCCAATGCTCCCCTCAGAAGTGTATTTCTGTCAACATGCCTGTTCTTCTCCCCACTCTGTCCCTGGTGAACCCTCTCGTCGCCCCCTCTCTGGCCTATACCCCTGCTTGTATGCATATATAAATAAATATTAAAACAAAAAAAAAGAACTTAAAAAAAAATCTGTGCCTCGCCAGAACACTTCCAGAATCTTTCTTGAGAAAGTCATCCCACCCCCTTCTAATCCTTTCCCTTAATCAAGTGAATTCCCATTACAGAATTATGCCCAAGAGATGTTTTTTCCTCCAGAAGGCTGTTCGAGTTCTTTGTGGCCTCTAGATACCCTTCTCCTGCTTCAGGTAAGGATGTACTCACAGAGACCTAGGTGCCTTACCCCACTGTGATCTCAGCATCCTGCCCATGTCTTCTCAGATGGAAATTTCTAAAAGATCTGCCTTCCTGAAGAATCTACTTGAGGAAGAAAATGAGTTTTCTCTCAACCTCTAATCAAACATCACAGGAACACCCAATAGTCAACCAATTGCTATTGTCATGACTTGAATATATGGACATTATTCAGATAACACAGGCCATAAGATTATTCAGAGAACAGTCCGAAAATTGGTCTAAGGTTAATCTCTCTGCATCCAGATTTGTTGTTTTTTTTTAAGATGACATAGCTGCCCAATAGCATTTAAAATTGTTATAGGACACATCAGCCAACAGCAACAAAGGCAATAATCAGAACCAAAAATAAAATTTTATTAGCTCTCAAAATGAGTCTCGAAACCAAAAGCCAAAAATAGAAATCCAGACAATGGATACAGTAAGGTCTGATTCAGACAGCTAGATAACTCTTTTTCTTAGCTTATTAACAGGCTTATTTATCCTGCAGTATGTGCTTGCAATAAAACATTTTGTTATAGCATACATTTCCCTGTGGCTATGTAAGAGAAACACTAAACTCTGATTCTCTTTAACAACATTTTATATTTTTCTTAGTATCAAAGATAAGTGTTAGACTAACTTTCCAACTGTAAAACCCCTAAAATGAGAATTGCATGGGCATGATATGCATGAAGGGTTCACTCTGTTGCCCTTTCTGGGAGCTTTATAAACCTTGTCTGCACCTCATGTTGGAGTATTTGTGCCGTTTTTCCCATGGAAATGGGAACAATTGGAATGGAAATAGCTTTAAATATTTACAAATCCCTAACAAATATCCTGATCACAGGACAGTTGTGTGTATGGCAAGCATGTGTAAATGTAATGTCCATTTAGGGAAGAATGAGCCACAAACCATACTGGAAATGTAGTTTCTCTCAACAGGAAGAGGCAGATTGCGTTTTTCCTTTATGAAGGCAAACGTTCTGAGTCATTTTCAACAGAGCTAATGTATATCTGAAAAGAACAAGACAACCATTGTGTTCTGGAGAGATCTAATATTAGTGTTTGGGGACTGGTCATTTCTTACTGATAGGGTTGTAATGTCCTTAGGGGAATTGTTTTGATCATGTGAGGTTGGAGTTCACGTTAGAACAAACCGAAGAGTAGTATGAATAATGTGAGGGAATTTTATGAACTTAAAAGGCTATGTAAAAAAGGAGTATATTCTCTAAAGTGAAGACTATTGGGTAGGGGTGCCAGATCCAGCAAACAATTATTCAGAGCAGGACCTATGGGTGAGAAAAATGTTTACAAAATTTTGCTTCCTTAAGTGGAAAAGGGAGACCATAGGGAATAAAAGTAACAGTGCTAAAGAAGGAGGATCATTACTGTTCTAAAGGTGACCAAACTGCAAAAATAGGCAAGTTAGTAGAATAAATAGGTAAAAAAAAAAAAAAGTGTTCAGATATATCAGACATTAATTTTGTGAATCCATGCACCTGAGGAATTTGGGAATTGACTTAATTTTTTACTTACATGTCAGTTATTCACAGTAGCTTTTTTTATTTCTTAAATTAAAACACTGTTGAAGTAACATTGTATTATGATACATGTTTCAGGTGTGCATGGTTATAAATCAATCTATACATACATAATACATTGTGTATCATTTTTAATGAGGCTCAATCTGCTCTCTCAGAACTCTTACAAACTTGTCATAATTGTGCCATTAGTTGGAGAGTGTGACTTGGAAAAATCATCAGCAATACTTCTTACAACTCCCTTACCAGTGTTAGAGCAATTAGAAGTACCAATCTGTTTCTGCTCTTGTGGATAATAATTGTAAAATATCTTTGCAGAATTCTACTTTATTATAGCTATTTTCCTAGGTAGTCACAAGTCATTTCAAAGTTTTAAATTTGCCATTTATTTTATAGTTCTTGGAGATATCAGTGTGTCTTTTAGTTTCTAAAACACACCTAAATTTATACACCTGTTATCAATATAGATATATATTTTATAACCTTTATCAGAACAATTAGTTTTTGAACCTATTTTATCTCACTGAGTTTTCATTTTAGGGGAAATTAAAATTTGTGTTTGCATATCTTATTTGGTAATTTGTGTTTTTATTTCCATGTATGATCTTAGCAAATAATTATATCACAATTATCCAAAGGAGTCTCTAGATAACATGTGTAGAGTCTGGATAGTTTCTACACAAAAATATACAATCGTGGAATTTTTATTTCATGTAAAGGAAGGAAGGTGGACAGGTTTGGACAGCAATGTGTGAGGAGAAAGCAGACATTTTACATGAGGCCTGAAAAATGGTTAGCTTGTGTGTGTGTGTGTGTGTGTGTGTGTGTGTATGTGTGTAAGAATCTTAGTACAGTTGTTACATGTACTTTAGGACTTAATTCTCACCCATATATGCTTGTCTTTTACTGCAAGATCTAAGGGAAGGATGAGGTTCTGGAAGATCATAAAGAATTTCCCGGCATACATAGTAAAGATAGATAGATCTGGGCTAACCAGGCTGAAATTTTAAGAAGACATGCAATGGTTCAGTTACCACCTTTAAAGCAAAGCACCAAAGTTATGTAAAGAAGGAAAACTATGGCTGGCTTTATTATCATAGTAGTAAGTACCGTGGATATGAGTATAAATCAAGAGTGTAAGACACCTAAAATGGTAACTCATTTCCCCTAACTTGTTTATATTTGCTTAAAAATCTCTTGGTGTATTTTCTGTTTTCCCAAAGTGCAAAATTTCAGTATATTTTAAAAAACTTCTGGAATTACTTCTCTGAATGATTATAAGGTGAACAAAACAAAATCTGTAGACCCTGAAAAGGGAGAAACTTTGGTCAGAATCGCTGGGTGAGCACATTTGTGCAAACACAGAAGAAATGAAGGGTTTCTTTAAACAATCGTGTTACATTTTTTCTCACTATTCTTCTAGAACTCACTTCCAAATTTTTCACAAACATACAATACCAATTTTCATATAAAATATTCAGCCACCATTGGTTTAAGATTTTGTGAGTTCCGAAATTTTTTAACAGTGCTTGCTTGGAGAAATGATTGGAAGTTCCATATCTGACTTATTTAGAGCTTTTGGAAATGAGTCCCAGGAACTCCCAGCCTCTTCATTTCAGCTTGGAGGATCTAAAGAGCATGGCTTTTCGGCTTATGTTCCTAAGAACCCTAGAGGAAGTAACTGCATAACAACTAACTTCACAGGTTGAGGAATATTCAAACTTAGCTATAGCTATCTTACTATTTCTAGAACAAATATTCTATTTCTTAACAAAGATTTTCAAATTAGACCTTCATTTGTTATAGATCCATGAGTTATAGAGTACCTGGACTGTACCTATCTTATAAACAGTGTTTAAAGCATTACATTTCAGAAGAAGTTGACTAGAAATACTCGACTTTCTCTGCCTACTTTTAAAACATCATTATATGTTATTGTCATTTGTGGCTTCACTTGTCATACTGGCACCTGAGATGAATAAGTTCATTAAATACTTTTTTCAAGTTTTTATTTATCAGAGCCATAGGAAAATGACATTCCTATTAGCTTTAATAGGAAAAGTTAGAAAAGCATGTTGTTGCTTATTTCAAGCAAAATTTTTTTTCTATTTGCATAGTTATTATTCAGACATATCTAAATAAATAGTTGAGTTTGAAATATTTAAAAATCAAAATAGTCTTTTTTTAAAATTTGAAATACATTATGTACCTGAGGTGATGACAGCAAGGTCCATGCCAAGCATTTGATCCACAAATACCCATTTTCCAAGTACTCTGAATCCTTAGATCTACATCTCTTCCATTTTTTCTGTAGCCAATTTTCAAAGAAGGGGTTGGGAAACAATTTGGTGATCATAAATCATGTTGATGGTTGGGAAATAAAAAGGGTTCCTTTGCTTCTTCAGATGTGGTTCCACACATTTTTATACACCTTTAAGCTAAATCAGAAATCCAGATGCAAAATTATGGTGCTTACATATATTCTATTTGTCACATTCCATGGAAGAATATAGGACCTGAAAATCTGACTGGGCTCTACACTGACCTAATTAAGTACAGGTCAATACTATAGAAAAAAATGGGCAAGAGAGTATGCTTAAAAGAAGGAGAAAGGTAAATACTGGATGGCCTCACTTATATTTGGAATATAGAGAAAGAAAGGGTCAGTTAAAACCAAACCAATTAATAAACTCCATATATGACAGAAAAACGGAGGCAAAGAGAGCAGGAGAATGGTGGGATGGGAGTCAGGGAGGGAAGAAGCCCAGTGGAACATGGTGGAAGATTATTGGAACACTGGTGATGGGCAGGGTTTGAAAATATACATTTGTAAAGAATAATCAAGATGAGACAGGCAAGATGGAAGCAGAGTGAGGGCACAACCTCACTTCCTTCATATAGCTTAGGCCCCAGTACTGTGAAAAGAAGCCAGTAAAATCCCAAGGTAAGACAGGGGCTTTAGAGTGCACCAGAAGCAGCATCCATAGAAGGGGAGCCCTAATTGGTTGTTGGCTACACTGGAAGCCCAATCACCGGCTCAGTTGCACCCGCAGGTTGTACGAGGCTGGAAGTCAGCCAACAATGAAATAATGAGGCCCAGACCACATCCAATCTGCTCTCCAGTCATGGGATCCAAGCCTCTGTTTGCCAACTGAGACAACATGATCCTCAGTCCCTAGGTCCCATTGCCAACTGTCAGCAGTGGGAGCTGGACACCCCCACCAGGATGACATTGTTGGAGCATGGGAAGCCCAGTCCAGCCTGGGAACTTGGCATGGTAACACCCTGCCCAAAAAGGGCATTGTCTGTAAGTGGAGAACCCAGTCAAGCCTCCAGCCACCAGTGCTGCAATGCCCTACTCCTGGGAGTTATAGTCTGTGTGTGGAGAGTCCAGCCTCAGCTCCAGTGATAGGAGTTTTACTTCCCCTCCTCTAGCAGACATTACCAGTATGGGGTGCCTGCATTCATTCCCCAAATGTGTGAGAGCTGGAAAATCCTGGTTTCCAGCCACTGGTGGTGAGAGCCAGGTGCCCTTGGCTTTCAGTTACCCACTACAGGAGCACACAACCTTCAGCTTCCAGCACGGTGAACAAGAATCAAGCTGCTCCTGGCCCCCAGATGTCAGGAGAGAAACCCCTACCACCAGATGCAAACTGTCAGCTACCATTATGATAGAACTGGGCTCCTCCCAACTTACAGCTACAGGCTGTGGGAACCTGAGTGAAAGCCTGAGAGCCAAAGTCAGGGCATGGGTGCCACTGAGTGTGGCTCCTGGGGCGGAAAACAGAAGGACACGTGTCTGAGAGACTATCCTGCAGAGAGAACGAGTTTGGTTATCATTTGGATAGCAGAGACCAGTACAGACTTTAAAAAGTTGGACATTGAAGAATTTCACACTATTCTTAACAGAGGTTTTACAAGTGAAGCCCCACTGCCCTCAAAATCAACACTACCCAGAAAGCAAATAATGTAAAGAAGAAATTTAAAAACAAACAAACAAAAAAACACAGCAAATCACAACGTGTGCCCTCAGGGAAATACTACACAGGAGATAAAACAACTCTCTAGAGCCCAATCACAAAGACTTGAAATATCTGTTCTTCCAATCAGATACAGAATTCAACATTTCTTGTAGAGTTTGGTTGGCAACTGGAGTAGTCTAGTTTTATTTGTGGAAGCAAACCTTTAGTTCTCCCTCACATCTGAAAGAGTCTTGTAGGATATATTTTCTTGGTGGCAGTTTTATCTTATTTTGAATATGCCATTCATTCTCTTTCTATCTGCAGAGTGTCTGCTAAAAATTGTGATGAAAATCTGATGGGAGTACTTTATAATTTACCTTATTTTTCCCCCACATAGCCATCTTCTATATTCTTTCTTTATCTTTAATTCTTCATAATTTTAATACTATATATGTTGGTGTAGGTTTCATTTTATGTAGATAACCAGATGTTTTTTTTTTGCTTCTTAGACTTCTATATTTAGCTCTTTTATTAGGCTTGGGAAGTTGTCCTCTGTTATTTCTTTGATAAGCTAAGTATTTATTCTCTTTCCCTCTGAATACCTTTATGTTGTCTTTACTGACTTCTGTAGGTGCTAACACCTGACTTTGAAGTTTCTGAGTCAATGGGATGAGGATGAACCTGAGTGCTCCAAATGCTGGCGCAGATATGCTGGGAGGGGGTATGCTCATGTTTGTAGAGCCATTGACAACCCTCCTCTCTTGGGTTCCATAGCTGAGACTCAAGTTTGTGCACTCTCAGGTTTGTGTCAGTCCTAAGGGATGCTGGTGGGGTGGATATTACAGGGAGCATCGTTCCTACACAAATATTTCCCTTCATACAAATGTGTGTGCCTCCATACTATTTTCCTTTCTCCATCCTAAAGACCCTGGCTGAAGTTCGAAGTACAACTTTCTTTGTCTTTTACACTGGACTTCTGTCTCCGTTGATCTATCTCTACCCACATTTTGTTCAATAAAGCTTGACTCCCTTCTGTGTGTCCTTTGTGTTGTCTGTGTTGATGTCTGATGTCTAAGGAGTAGTCCAGTTTTACTCCAAGCCACAATTTTACATCCTACTGAAAATCAACTAACCACAACCTCCCTGGTGGCACAACCAGTTAAGTCTCAGCACTATGAAGCTATTAGCAGCCACTGCAGTATAAGTTCGATCCCAGGACAGGGAGCTTCCCACATGGCAGAGCAAACCTCTCCTGCCTGGCCCATTGCTCCCCTCAGCAGTGCATTTTAGGCAATCTGCCTGTTCTTCTCCCCACTCTCTGCTGAATCCTCTCACGCCCACCTCTGACCTGCACCCCAACTCTTGTATGGATAAATAAATAAATCTTTAAAAAAAATAAATGACAAGAAAATGCTAAAATACTTATGGGATTTGCCAACTCCCCTTATTTTACAGGTGGTATGAAATTTTGTTAACTGAATTTTATAATCTGAATTTGATATCTTAATCAATATGCTTTTGCTGAACACTTTACTCTCACTGGGTGTTATTTTGAAAGAATTACACATGATTATAAGTGATGTTGAGCATTTTTTCATGTATCTGTTGGCCATTTGCTTTTCTTCTTTGGAGAAGTGCCTTTTGAGCTCTTCTGCCCATTTTTTGATTGGGTTATTGGCTTTTTTTTTGTTGAGTTGTGTGAGTTCTTTGTAAATTTTTGTTATCAGTCCTTTATCAGATGTATTGTGTGCAAAGATCTTTTCCCA